>JAAGKR010003672.1:33164-71229 GCA_011419295.1 Clarias macrocephalus
CACACACACTCACCCAAACACACACATATAAATAAAGCTTAATACAGTACAATCTAGTGCATGCCTTGTATTAGGAATCAAACTAAACTGAAAGATCACTGATGCAACGTATTAGGAATCAAACTAAACTGAAAGATCACTGATGTAACTCATACACACACACACACACACACACACACACACACACACACTCAGCATCAGCATCAGTGTGAAGTGCAGGAACACGGCAGTTACTTACGCACCATGCGGAGGAGGAGGAAAGACAAAAACTGTGTGTGTGTGTGTGAGTGAGTGAGTGAGAGAGTGTGTGTGAGATGAGAGTGATGTGCTCCGATCTGCAGCATCACACACACTACTACATTAACACACACAATCACACACACACACACACTTCAGACCAAGAGAGAGAGAGAGAGAGAGAGAGAGAGAGAGAGGGAAAGAGGCTGCCTATGATTGGCTGGCAGAAAAAGGGAGGGGAGAGACAGACAGCAAAAGAGAGAGAGAGAGAGAGAGATTAAAGGATATAAAGCACTGTTGCACACATTGCAATAGACACCCAGTCTAATCAAGTCCACCTGATTTTCAGGAACTTAATTAGTCACATATCTGTTTCATGCAGTGAAAATCTTATCTCGCATATCTCAGGAAGCAGAGGGTCAGAGTGCAGGGTCATGGGGTCAACAGCTCGCCAGTGGAAGTGTTCATCAGTCTGTGTGTGTGTGTGTGTGTGTGTGTGTGTGTGTGTGTGTGTGTGTGTGTGTGTGTGTGTGTGTGTGTGTGTGTGTGTGAGAATAGCCTGCAGGAGGAGGCTTTGCTTTGTAGCTTTGCTGTGTGGTAGGTGAACACTCTGCAGGACCACCGCAAGATCAATCTGCTGATTCAGAAAATTGTGGAATATGCCTTGGAGCGCGTGTATCCAGGATTCAACCGTAAAGGCACCCGGAGGCATACGTATCGCCTCCGATGCTTATCACACTCACTCACTGGAGGAAAGGAAAGACTTGAATTTTG
Source organism: Clarias macrocephalus (assembly GCA_011419295.1). Taxonomy (NCBI): domain Eukaryota; kingdom Metazoa; phylum Chordata; class Actinopteri; order Siluriformes; family Clariidae; genus Clarias; species Clarias macrocephalus. The sequence continues at coordinate 34,176 of JAAGKR010003672.1, forward strand.
CTTGACGTGGTGGTGGATGTGCTTGTAAAACTCCACTCCTGTGCATCCAGCAAAGGGGTGTGAAGGGGGACTGAAGTTCCCACCCTGACGGGGACTGTGCTAGTTGGAGTGCCCTTACTCCTTTCGAAAAAGCCATGAACCAGCCCTATGTGTCACAAACCACACACCATATTCACTATATAGGACACATGGACAACCTCATCGGTCCACAGTGAGTGTCCCCCAATCCACAGATCATTATATGGGACGCATTATCATCATTATTAATCCTTATATGGAACACATGAACACCTTTATTAGTGTGTGTGTGTGTCCAAAACCAAACACCCTATTTACTATATAGGCCACATAGAGGCCATGAAGATGAGGGACAATGAGATGTATAATTGGTGGTATGAAACCAACTTACAGGATTCCAACTGCCATTAAACAACAGAAGATCATCCTCATCAGTCCACTGTTGGTATGTCCAGTGTGTACTTTCTCAATGATACCACCTCAGAATCTAATTGTACAGGATGAGAATTGGAGGAAACCTGTTTAATTGGGTTAAAGACTTTTTGAATGGAAGAACATCTCACAGGTGTTCCTCAACCAATGTAAGGGCTGCCGAAACATTAGAGCAGCATGACGACACCGGCAGACCTCACTGAATGTAACAGTAGGCAGCACCACATTGACTTTTATGTCATTCTATGACCGCACAGTCCATTCACAGCTTACGGTAGGGTGCAGGCGTCAGGATCTGCACGCAGGTGGAGTACCCTCTAGTTCATTTAAATAGGCCACATAAACATCTTCATCAGTCCCCTGTGGGTGTGTCCCAATCCAAACACTCTATTTACTATCTAGGCCATGCAAACACCTTCATCAGTTCCCCGTGTATGTGTGTGTGTGTGCGTGTGTGTCTCACACAACTCATTGTATCCACTTTTTAGGCCGCATAAACACCATCCAGTCCGCTCTGGACATGTCCCTAATCACAAACCTTATTCACTATATAGGCCACGTCCAGGAGTACCACAGCCCTGAAAACGCTTCATCATGCACTAATAAGTGGAACTGAGTGAGTTTAATTAGAGAAACACTAAACGCTATTGTGCTGCGTGACACCTTGCACTTTTGTTGGATTGAAATGCAAATGCTTACTGGCTTAACTACAGAATGTGTGCTGGTGCTAATGAGGCTCAGTGAAGTGTGTGTGTGTGTGTGTGTGTGTGTGTGTGTGTGTGTGTGTGTGTGTGTGTGTGTGTGTGTGTGCGTGTGTGTGTGTGTGTTTAAAACTGCAGTTTAGGAATAAATCCAAAGCAAAATGTATGGATATGTTCAAAGTGTTATTGGAATAAATGAAGTGAAACAAGAAAGATGATTAGGTCAACATGTTAAAATAAGAAAGAACACTAACTAATCCCTGGGAAGGAGTGGGTTAGCACATGAACGAAATATGCTGTATTAGAATGGACTGCGGTTGGAGCTGCTGTTATGGAAAATGAATCAACACCTTCTAAGCAGTGTGTCTTTATTTAAAATGGTTCTGTGTGAAAAAATAATTGCTTCCTTCACTCATTAAATAAATCCAGTTAGAGTGGTGTATTTGAGTTAGCTGACTGAAACACAGCACAGAACAAAACTAGAGAAAAAAAGAGATAAAGAGATAAACTTTCAGAACTTTTTTTCCCTATTTAATAATTTCAGATGAAATGACGACTCTGAAGTTCTCCCTACCATCTTTATCTGTACACTGGCTGAGTAATGGCTTTTCCCTGCTCCTCTCTGGTGAATACATCGTTATGTAACATGCACAGATGAAGGAAAAGTGGCAAAGATGGACGGAAATGAGAGACAGATCGATAACTCAATCACAGAAAGAAATAATGTGATCTGTGAATGAAGTATTAAAACACAGCCCCAGCTGCGTCTGCGAAACGGTTGGTTAAAAAAGAAAATGTTTCTATAATTCATACTGTGAAGGAAAGGTATGTATCTGGAGTTATTAAGCAACACTGAAAAAAGCTAAACATTCATTTATAATACCAAGACATGTATCTTGTATGCACTTGTATGAATTTTTGCCTTGTCCTCTGGTTATGTTTAAAACATGGCCATGGTTATATATTATATATAAAAGCTACCAGCACTTACCAGATAAAGATAAATGAAACAAAAAAGATTGACTTCTTATAATTTCCATGTTAATCACTCAATCATCATCATCTATACTGCTTAATCCTGTATTCAGAGCCTATCCCAGGAGACTTAGGGCACAAGGCAGGGTACATATACTGTACATACATACATACACACACTCATTCACACACTACGGACAATCTGGGAATGCCAATTAACCTAACCTACATTATGTAACCTACATGTCTTTGTGGGAGGAAACCGGAGTACCCGGAGGAAACCCACCAAGCACGGGGAGAACATGCAACCTCCATGCACAGAGAGATGGGAATCGAACCTGGCCGGGAATCGAACCCAGCCCCTGGTGGTACAAGGTGACAGTGCTAACCACTACACCACTGTGCCGCCCCCTCCCCCGTGTTACTACATTAAATAAGTTTTGTTCAGATGATCACATGGTTGCCTTCAGAGTTCCTCCCCTGAGAACGTGTTCTTGAGGTCCTGTACCCTTTACGCAGAAGTGACTTCCACTGCTTCAGTTTTTGAGAGCGACCTTCAGGTTCTGGTTCATCATCCACCCCCAGGTCACAGAAGGACTTCTGGAGAACATTGAAAGCTGCTGAAATTTCTTTTCATTTACCTTCCAAAACCCGGTCTCAGAGGTCTACAGTTATCTAAAAGCTATAAAAAATTATATATGATAATGTGGTATATTAATTAACATCTGGGCTTTGGAATAAAAATAGGACAAAAAGTAGAGACAACAGAAACCATTAAAGTGTAAGCATGGTTAGATGGAAACTAAAAATGAATTGATGGATTGATGGATGAAGTTTGTAAAGAGATGCACAACTCATTTTAGTAACCTGGACTGTGTTCCACATCTTAACATTGTATTTACAGAAGAAAATCCTCAGACATGAATAAAAATAAACCGAAACTGTTGGTAAATGTACGCTAAAACATCTCACACGCTGTCTAATATCAATCATTGGTGTGTCTAAGCTGCGAAAACCACATGGTAAACACAGTGTCAGGGGTTGCTATGCCGAAGGTAATTTGCTGAAGAAGAAAAAAAGAGAAATAAACCGATGATGCAAGATTGCAGATTGGCTATTTTGTTTAGGCACATTCATAGTAGCATTACACCGTTCTAGATACGATGGTACCTGAGCATTACAATGCTAATGCTAGTTACAATTATAATGCTAGTTTACCTCAGCATTAAACTGGTCTCCATACTATTTTGCCTCAGCATTACAGTTATGTTAATGCTATTTTACCTCAGCATTACAGTCATGTTAATGCTAGTTTACCTCAGCATTAAACTGGTCTCCATACTATTTTACCTCAGAATTACAGTCATGTTAATGCTATTTTACCTCAGCATTAAACTGGTCTCCATACTATTTTGCCTCAGCATTACACCATTGTCAATACAACCCTTCACAAAAAAAAAAACTGCAGTTTCGTGTGCAAGAAAAACAATAACGTCTTCTACTCTTCTATTGTAAATTTGAGAAGTGCTTTAATTATGTAAAACTTTACAATTTGTCTTTACCAACCAACAAGATCACATCTAATCCTCAGTGAGAGTTTGAACTATGGATCGTGCGATACAGTCGTGTTCCCCATGCATGAACAGTACAATTCTCATTTATTTAAAGCTGCGCATGCTGACCAAAATGACAGCGCATAAATGCTGAGACATAGTGACGTTTGTGGTTGCTGTTATTGAGAGACTCAGACAGGATGGACCATTAATCTCTTATAGACTTTATTATTGATTAAATGATACATGTTCACAACATAACAGAATTAAACCATGATTACATTTTAAAGCTCAGCAAAGAAAAGTTGCCTATTTGGAACAAGCTAGAAGAGGAGTATGTTGTGGCGGAGGATTCTCACAACAAAACCTGAGCATTGCCCCTGTCTCATCATTCAGTTAAGTGGTGAGTCAAAACTTAAGTAACCTTTTATTATTTCACAACAATTATTATATATTATATTATAATAATAATATTAGATATATTTTTATGTTACCTTACTAGTTATTGTATTGTATCGCCATGCACTGTTAAAGGCATTGTCCTAAATGTGTGTATTTTCTAATGTTAACTTAGCTGCTAGCTACAGTAGGTTACCCTTATGTACTATTCTGATAAATGATTCAGCTGTAAATGTCCTGTGTAGTCAACCTTCAGCCCTTAGACGAGAGGAAAGGGCAAGGAGTAGAAGGCCAAGAGGTCAATACTAGACCCTGGGGAAACTTCACTCCTGGTTGGTAACATCATTTTTCTCTTGTCTTCATTTTTCTTCACTAATAACTGTTTAGTCAGTTAGTTAAACCTTTTTGTCTTCAGGTGTCAGCATGGCATCAGGAGGTAGACACTCAGTGGAGCAAATGTGTCGTCCTCTTTACTTTTATGAATTCAGAGGTGTTTATTTGGACAACAAAACGCTTTTCTTGGTGTTAATAGAATAGGCAAATCCTCAAATTCCACAAATGACACTAAAGAGGCCCTCTCAGACCAACAAACTGTGAGAGGTGAGTAAATTGGGTTTTATATTTGAATAAAATTTGGTAATTCCACATATAATCAACCAGAAGTTCCAGGCCAAAAAGTTAAAAACGAAAAACAAAAAAAAAATAAATCGCAGATTTCACTTAGGGAGAAATCACATATATTAGTCTGAAGTAAACTCAAGCCATTATTTAGCAATAGTTTAGGACACAATAATGACAGATTGTTTAAAACATGTAAGGTTGAGTTTATATGTAATGATTCCCTATTTAAGTATTAAAATTTCAAATGTCTCTGTAATGGGTTTGATCTTTTTTGCACATGTAGCACCACAGACCCACAGGCACGGGACGAGGTCTTAGGGAAACAAGGATCAATTTTATTAAGACAAATGGGTAAGGAAATTGGTTAAAGGAGCGAGGAAGAAAAAAGGGGGAGGAAAAGAGTGAAGGTGTGCATGTACGGGTCTGGTGGCAGTGCCCAGCTGGCATGAGGGCACACAGCTGGCGAAAGGTGCCAGACTGGAGCGTGCGGATATAGCGCTCCTGCATACTTCCTGATGACGACCTCTCTCTGGGTGCAGCCACAGGCGGGAGTCCCTTTTTGACGCCTCGCTTTTATTAATGCGGAGAAAGTCTGAGATCCGTTAGCGTTAATTATCGCCAGCCGGCCCAACCTGGGGACCCCGCCCATTCGCACAACAGCAGAAGGGGGAGCCGCCTACGTAGGGAGCCTACGGAGTGAGCAAGGAGCGACAACAGATGTCATGTCATGTCATGACAGTCTCACTGTTTGCTTTTCCTTTGTTTCAGCACATGTCAAAAACACCTTTAAAGGAAAGGAAGGTGAGGTGAAAGTTAAAGAATGAGGACAAAATGTTGAGGGGGCTTTAAACCTCTCCAGGCTTCCAGCTGCAGACCTAAGCCCTATAATATACTCAGATACCTTTTTTTTTGTTACTTTCTATGTATTTATTTATAAAATTGATTAATTTAAGAACTGGATTACTGTAACAAACTAAAAATAAAACACTGTGGGTGTGTCCAGTAATACATTGCCAGCAGCACTTTTGAACAGTAATATTCCTTAGTGTAAAAGTGCTTTCATGGTCATTTTTCTTTGCTATTTTTAGTGTTTTAAGTGTGTTGCTTTATTGATCTTTTTATGTATTTAATACAAATTTATTTCAATAATTTAGTTCTAATGTGGTCGTATTAGTTTACATCACACATTTAGAAGTATAAATATTTTAAGTAATATTTCAGCTGATTTATTTACAGCACAACTACTATGTTAACTGCAGTAGCCATTTAATATTGATTATTTTTTTTTACCTCAGAATTACATTGTTCTTTATACTATTTTACCGCAGCATTACACACTTTTCAATGCTATTTAACCTCAGCATTACATTTCGGGTTGCCAACGCTCTGAAATGGAAATAAGGAATGGGACACAGAGGGAGGTTGGGTTTCCGGGTGCTATTTGTTTACTGGGAGTACACTCATCTCATACTCCTCTACATGTGAAAAAATTAAGATATGTATTTAGCGAAACAAATATACAAACCTGAATCTGATCAGTTTTGCATTTTCAAGCATTAGGAATACAGGACAAATATCATATAACAATATAGTGCAAACAACATTTTTATATATAATTTCTTTTTATATTGGCATGTACTTATATGAGAATTCTCTTTTAGCAGTGCAATTTTACATATGTTTAAAACACATATGGTATTATGAAATATTTAAAGTAATTTGCAAAAGCTCAGCAGTTGTCATCTGTAAAGAAAAAAAAGTGCAATTTCACTAAATAAATAGGGAGTTCATATACATATAACTGGCAATAGGTAAGCCTTTATTTGTCACATATACATTACAGTAGTAAACAGTGAAACTGCTTCTTTGCATATCCCAGCATAACTGGGGTCAGAGCACAGGATCACCCATGATGCAGGGCCCCTAGCGCAGATAGGGTTAAGGGCCTTCCTCAAGGGCCAAACAGTGGCAACCTGGTAGAGCTGGGAATTGAACCGCCAATCTTCTGACCAATAACTCAGTACCTTAGCCATCTGAGCCACCACTGCCCCTATTCCTAACCCAATAGTATACTGTATGTACTGTATGTATATACAGTACAGACCAAAAGTTTGGACACACCTTCTTATTCAAAGAGGTTGAATTTGTGGCAAGAAAAAAGCAGCTAAGTAAAGAAAAACGAGCGGCATCATTACTTTAAGAAATGAAGGTCAGTTAGTCCGAAAAATTGGGAAAACTTGTGTCCCCAAGTGCAGTCACAAAAACCATCAAGCGCTACAAAGAAACTGGCTCACATGCGGACCGGCCCAGGAAAGGAAGACCGAGAGTCGCCTCTGCTGCGGAGGATAAGTTCATCCGAGTCACCAGCCTCAGAAATCGCAGGTTAACAGCAGCTCAGATCAGAGAGCAGGTCAATGCCACACAAGAGTTCTAGCAACAGACACGTCTCTAGAACAACTGTTAAGAGGAGACTGTGTGAATCAGACCTTCATGGTAGAAGATCTGCTGGGAAACCACTGCTAAGGACAGGCAACAAGCAGAAGAGACGCGTTTGGGCTAAAGAACACAAGAAAGAACACAAAAAAGAAACCTTGCTGAATGAGAAGGGGTGTCCAAACTTTTGGTCTGTACTGTATATAAGTATGTATTACTATAAATGAACTAGTAATCTCAGTTACTCAGTTGTTTTACAATACGTTTTGTAGCAAAATAATCAGTACGTCTCTCAACTATTACAGACTGATTTAACTGATTGCACAGCTTTACATTCTGTTCTGTGTTTTGACTTTTGCTGTTTTTTCTGCTCTGATTCTGAATCCCTGCAGGGGATGAATAAAATGTTATCTAATCTAATTTAAACTAGCCTAATCTAATCAACCAGATTTGAGTTTAAAAATCAATATGATTATTATACATACCATAGCAGCCTCTGGAGATGTCTGGCGGTCAAGGAACTTTGCGGCCGCTCCCTCACCATGTGCTCCACAGCCTTTTGCTCCTCCTGTGATTTTCTTCCAGTGCATCTTGTTTGAAATTCCTCAGTGATTTATAGAGAAAGCCCAATGGCAGATGGTGCATTTGGCTTGTAGACTTTGAAATTCAAACATCCCAACCATTGATAATCACTTTCCTATTCCTTTCTGTGTTTTTTAAATGTATTTTTATTTCTTTTCATTGTTTTGCTGGCAGACTATGCTTGCAGGTCACTATTCTTTAATCTTTAAATCTCGTGCTGCTGTCAGGTGTATCATAGCAACACTGACAGCACTTCTTTGTTCTCTGTTTCAGTTGAGAACATGACAGACAGGCTGTGGGAGAGGGGGGGGGGGGGTTCCTTCTGTCCACTGTGCTTCTATCTCATACAAATCACCCTGTTTAGTAGTCTAACCTGTAATATTTCTCTCTTTTATACTTCACTCAATTGATTGTCAAAAATATGTTACAAATTATGTCCTATAATTGTCTACAGCAGTGCAATGGTGTTATGGTATTTTACCTTAGCATTATACTGCCATTAATGCTATTTTACCTCACAGTTACCTTGCTGTCTAAGCTCAGCAGTACATTGTTGTTCATGCTTACATCAGCATTATATTGTGGTCGATACTATTTTACCTCAGTGTTAAATTGCTATTAATGCTCTTATACCTTATAGTTGCAATGTCATTGATGTTAATTTTACCTCAGTGTTACATTGCTATTTATGTAATTACCTCAGCACTACACTTTTGTCAATGCTATTTTATCCCAGCGTTGTCAATATTATCATAACTCGTTGTCACACTGCTGATAATGCAATTTTACCTCAGCATACTTTTTAAATGACAGTATTACACTGTTCTTCATAATAGTTCACCTCAGCATTACAATGTTGTTGATGTTATTTTACCTCGGCATTACTGTTGTTCATGTTGTTACCTCGTCGTTACCACTAATATTTGCTGTAGTGTTATATTGCTCTTGAAAAACACTGTACAACAATGCAATTATTAAAATTACTTACACTATGATGTGCTACAGAATACACCACAGATCATTCATAACTCTGTAAATATATATATACTGTACATTTTAGCTTCACAGGTATATTTCATTCTTCTATTTTGTATGCAATCATTAATAATATTCATAACATTCACACTTATGAAAATAAGAAGACAAGGTCAAAGCCTTTTAGGTCACATTTTAGAAAAACGGGAAGGAAAAGGATAAACGGGCAGAAAATAAAGGTATGCAGCTATGTTATCTCTATTTATAATATTATGTACAAGTAAAATTGGTAAGTAGAATATGTTTAACCTACTGTGTTGCTTGCTTACAGAACACTGGATATAATTTTATGTCCAATGTTTCATGTCATCATATTAGCAAAGTTAAGGCAAACGTTTATGTTTATTATTATTATTATTATTATTATTATTGGATTGGGGGGGGGTGGTGGTGGTGGTGGCCTGGGCAGGGTGTCATACACACTAAAGTCACTGCCTGAAGGAGAACTTCAGATACCATAGCAACACAGAAAAAAAATCCAGTAAAAATCAAAACACAGAAGCTCAAAGCCATGCAATCCGGTTGCAGGTTGGGATTATTTTTCATTACAAATTACCTAACATAAGCCAAAAGTACAAATTAACCATAATATTTTATTTGGAATAATACCTGTAGGTGCAATGTGTTTGTTACTTTTTAGTTGTGGTTAAAAGGCTGGTAACTTTAGAAGGAAGTTTTCTGGGAAGGTCTTCATGAAAGCCGGTTTCATCATGGATTTTGCATAAACTTACATATATTTATACAATACTGTATACATATACAATTATAACAATATAATTAATCATACAATACTGTTCTTGAAGAAAAGCTGACTTTTATGTCTTCATAATACAATTGACTGTTGTTGTTGTTATTTAATTACCTAATTCCATATGTGTTATTTCAGTGTTGTGAAATCTTGAGCATTATTCTAGAATGTAGAAGTCATTAAGTCATTAATCCAAAATTATTGGAATACAGGGTGTCTCCAGACTTTAGAATTTTGTACAGTATACTGTAAATATAATATAGAATGAGAAAATAATATAGGAGGGGCATTCAAGTGAAAGCGGACCTTTGGTGAAATTTCTTGTGAGGGAAGGCATAAAAACAATGTTATGGAAATTTGTATGAAATGTGAAAAAAAAAAGCGAAAGTATAAGATTTTAACATAGTTTATTAGTAAATAACCAGTAGGGTGCTGGCATAGGAAAAATTATATTTTGAACAAATGATTATTGAATTAATTAATTGCAGGAGAATTTCATCATTTAACTTAAATAAAAAAATAAAATAAAAAATCAGATGGCTGATGAAAACAACACAGTGTGCCATGCCATGAACATGAGCCAGCATGGTGAAATGAGAGTGATGTCTTCAAGTGAGTTCTGTGGTGTTGCGTCAGTGTACACAAAGACATTTCATGACTTATTATTCATATTTTATGAGTGACGTCTCAGAGACAGCATGTGAAAAACTGTGGAAATCAACACCTCAACAGAAGGATGTATCGAGCCTCAGCATGGAGGACCAACAAAATTACGTAAACCATGTAACCTAGAGACACAAACTCAGGCTGAGCTCTTCAGAAACAGGGAATCAAATTTAACCAAACTCAAACAGGACTGAAACTATCAATCCTTTTCAAACTATTGAAAAAGTTTGAAAAAAGTTTAGTTTTTAGTCGCTTATATGTGATTACAAATTAATAATTTGTTCATGTGATATCAACAGCATTTCTTTTAATTTTACTTTGCATGAAATCCTGCTATAACCTACCATGACAATATAAAAACTAGACATTAAATTATCTGAAAAACCTAGCTAACTAATAATGGAGGGAAATTCCTAACTATTCTAATTGCAAAAAATATGTATGTAACTAAATTAAATAGATTCAGTTTGGCTAAAAAAGTTAAACTGTAAAAAAAAGTTAGCTCTGTTAACGCTTATAAAAAATATAAGAAATGAGGGGTGGGGGGTGGGGGGCTTAAAGTGTAAACATTTTTCAAAGTTTTATTGGATTATAAAGATGCAGTGCAGCAGACAAACCACAAATCTATTAAAACAGTTTTTGTAACTATCTGAAACTGTTAGCATTAACAGGTAAAGTTTAAGTAAAGTTTCGATTTTTTATACTCTGCATATACTTTACAAGATCAAGCAAAATGACAAATTCTCCCAAGAATCTAATCAAGGGTCAAATAATTCATATTCGGTTCTCATAACTGAGTGTTAACTCCTAGCTATCTGCTTGCTTGCCAAAAAGATGGTCGGCTTGCTTTGTGTCATCCTTAATTAAACTGGTGTTACATTATTTAAGGTTCTTGGTGTAGTGTCATACACTCATCCTAAGATGACATTTTTAGTGTAACAGGGGCACTTTGAAAATATAGATTGCAGATTTACAAGAATCTATAGCTGTTGTGATCACTAATTATAAATCAATTTACAGCCATCTCCACTTTAAAAAAAAAAAGAATTCCAAATGTTCATTTAGCATCATAAATGGAAATGAGAGCTACTGAATTTCTTAACTGTGTGTATTTTTGTTGAGGCTTTGTTCAAGCGTGTTGTCTACAGGAGAAGGAGATTATGTATAAAGTTCTCTACAGAACCCATATGATAACAGAGTTCACACACACACACAAAAAAAAAACACTTCAGACTGCACTCAATGCAGAGAAGTGTAGAAGTTTCAGAAGTAATTTTTTTTATTCCGTTTTCTGTTTCCATTAATGGACAAATAAACTTCTGCGATCCTGGCTAATTTAATACAACACAGCGGATTGGATTGAATTAACCTCTCCCAACTGATCGTTGCTGCATCTCCCCTTACACCTTCTCAGCCTAACGGCCGAACCTGAGCCGACACAAGCGTGCAGTGTGTGTTACACACTCCAGATCTGACAAGAAAATCGTCATCATTTACAGAAAATATGGCAGAAATAACCCACTAGCAGAGACAATGGTCTAAGGGTGAGGGAAATTGGGTGAAGAAAGGCGTATTAGAGGCGATCTGGTGCCATTACGCGCTCACGTGATGGAATAAAATGTGAAAGAGAAGATGGTGAAGTGGGAATGATAAGAATAATAAAGCTATGAGATGATGCTGGGGCTCTCAGTGTCAATCAATCTGTCTAAAATGACCATTTCCCATCGATCTCTCTTTAGCTCAGCTTAGCACAGCCACCACACACACACACACACACACACACACACACACACACACACACACACACACACACACACACACACACACACAAAATCACTAAGCTTCATTTCTGTTATTTACTTTTTTCTACCTTAAAAATCATTACTGTGATTAACTGGGATTATTTTTCACTCATTCTGAAGCATTTGTAATATAAATTTTCCTCGTCTTACTCCAACTTTGAGATCACTTAAAATGCATCTTGGATCAGATGAAATTTCAGAATCTTAATTTTAAATCTTAACATTAACAGCAATAGAAAAAAAATATTTCACAGTTAATTACAAAACAAAACATTTTTAAGCTTATTTGATTCACATCATCTCAGTTCCCATCCTAATTTGAGTCTATACTCAGTGGGAATACATGTTTGTTTGTTTGCATATTATATTTTGTAATCCAGGCAATGTCCATGAGCTGTGATGCGATTGGTGTGGAATGGGATTTAATATAAAATGCATCATTAAATAAGCAATACAATACAATAAATAAGCTTTTTATTTATTATTATTATAAATTTTTTTTTTACAATTTAATTTTCTTAAGTGCTTATGTTCTTAAATTTTGAAAGTTACACACAATTTGTTATGAATTCCTCCTTACTGTGCAAATCATTTCAAAATGTACTTCTTTCATATTGTACTTCTCCGTTACCTGATTGTGTTCACCTGTTCTGGATTATTTACGGTGACCTGGCATTCAACTTCCCCGTGTTCCCTGTCCTGCTGTTTCTCATTTCTCATCTGAAGCCCTGATTTTAAACGTTCCTTATATTCATGCTGAATTTATACACTTCCTTATAATGTTTGAGAGATCAATGCATTCATTTACAGTAATGCACTGTTAATATTTAAAAGTTTGTGTAATTAACATATTAAATAAAATATTATTATTATAATATAAAATATTAAGGTTGAGTAAAAGTACACAGCAAAAACAATAAGCTGCCTCAACGTAAAACGTTTTTTCTTTGTAAAAACATAAATCTAATAAATCACATGATTGCATCTCAGGGAAGGTAAATTGCTGCCTCAACTTGATTTTTTTAAGTTTATTCAGTCTGTATCTCCAAAGTACACAGTGTTGCTTGTTGTCTCAACAAATACCACTGTACGAAGTTGGGTTAACAATGCAATATTAATTAATTCAACATTTACCTAGTTGGAGTTTTTACAGTGTAAATGTTAAATTCTTACCGGTAGTACAGTACTGTATGTAGCCAGAAGGTGAGGAGAATAAACCATGGAGGTGGAGGACAGTCCTGAGATTCACTTGATATTTCCACTTATTTCACTTTAGAATATCAGCTTCGCTAGATGGTTGAGAGGCAATTCGGAACAATGTAGAAGCAGGATAGTAAGATGACATTACATCACCAGATGTGTGTTCTTGCTGAAAGTTCTTCTTTTGCTGGTTTTAAAAGTGGATTTTGGCAGGCAGCTGCTCTTTCTTCAGTACTGCGGACCATACACACCAACTTTCACCCATGCTGTGACTGACAGTTAGTGTAATTAACTATTGTAGAACATAGTTAAACATCCCAGTGCTGTTATGCTCTATATCAGCACTCATGGAATGCCTCTCGTTCAATCAGGTTACTGAATTAGGAATTACTGGATATTAGTGGGAATTAGTAAATATCCATGTTGATTGGATAAAAACTTGTCTAGGCGGTCCTAAAAATCTATAAATGTGCTCATTCTAATAGGTTATTATTTCTATAGTAGCAGGGACATTGACTCATTGATGTTTTAAAGTTTTCTGTATTTTTTATTTAACATGTATGGAAGGAGTCTCCAGTGTCGATGCTTTTAAAAAACATCAAAGGCAAATCTGTGTGTGTGTGTGTGTGTGTGTGTGTGTGTGTGTGTGTGTGTGTGTGTGTGTGTGTGTGTGTGTGTGTGTGTGTGTGTGTTTGTGTACCTACTCCACACACACACTTGGATAGATCAGGTATATAGTGCCATCTAGTGTGTCTTACACATATACACAGGTTATTGCACAGTATCCTGCTTACCATTGATTCCAACTGCTTTTGCTCTCCTGATCTGCCTGAAGTCCAACATTTGTTTGAAAGTTAGCATTTGGAAATTACTCACTGCTCCTGAGGATGGTCCCATGTGGACATCCTAAAGATCACCAGGAGATTAGATGGCTGTGGATGACCTTCCTTTGATAGATGAAGGATTTCAATTCCTAAGATTTATAATAAGCTCCAAAGCTACAAAGTTCTGTAGCACTTTTTTTTTTTACAACTTAAATACATTTCTTTCCAAATCTTGTATATTATTCTTTAAAACTATGTGTGTGACAGTGTGTTTATGAGTCTGACAGCTTGGGGCTAGAAGTTGTTACCCAGTTAGGCCGTTCTTGAGTGGAGGCTGTAGAGGGCGCTGAGGAGCCAAATAAATTGCATGAGGGATGTACAGTAAGAACTCATCCACAATGCTGGAGTCCTTGCAGATGCTACATTAATGGAAAGAATCCTTAACAATAGTTAGAGGCATTCTAAAGACACGGTCAACTTTTTTTTTTTTCTGTTTTTATTGTACATATACACTCAAAAAAAAAATTTCGTTGATGTAACCGAACACTGTTTCTTCAACCAGTTCCACGAAAATGATTTGAATAACCTGGACGTGGTATAATTAAATAAACACAAATAAACTGGGTTAGGTTAAATCAACCAAAGCTAATCATGTAACAACAGAAACAGTTTGTTGTGTCACTTTAAAGCCTACAGTGTACATTTAAATTACCTTATTCTGTTACTTTATACTTATGCAAAACACCAACATTCTAATTACTTGAAAGTTCATATTTGAATTAACTTTATTTGAATTAACCTTATTCTTAAATACTTTTTAATCAATTAAACTTGACACACTAATTAAACTGGACACGCAAACAAAACACAGATCTTTTAGCATTTAGGAATTTGCTGTTAAGATATGTTAAAACTTAAATGACTTTATGTTTCCATTAAATGTAAACAATTTCTAAATCACTCAAACTGAATTTACTTCTTACTTTCCCCACATCTTGGTAGGAGTCTCTGGCTTCAGCCCCTTCACATCTGATCACATATATTCCAAGAACTGTAGCACCAATAGACTGCTGAGCATCGTCATTATGAACATCCTCAAAAGGGGAAAAAAAGAGACAATTTGTTTTTGCTACTAAATTAGTTACAGTAGGAATTAGTTACAGTAAACGCAGCATTCTGTGTACATAACTAACAACCAAATACTTACCAAATATTCATTAACAAGGGTTGTTGGGTCTTCACCAAGATAAACAGCCAGTGCTTTCAGAATGCACTCACACTTGATATCAGAGGTTCCATTCTGGACAATATAGAAGATACAGTATATAAATGGTACTTAAAATGGGGAATTTAAAACACAGTTACACTATAGTACCCACCTGATCCATAACTGATAGTATGATACTGATGCCATGACCCCTTTCCTTTTGAAGACTCTGATCAGCTGAGTGGAATACTGATCAAGCTGGTGCATAAACTTTGAAACCAAAGGAATGGTGGTAATCCTGGTGAATTCAGCACTCAACTACAACACAAAGTTCACATCAACTTACAGCCACTGACCACTACCATCTCAATTAGCATTTCAGATCAAGTTAGCAAAACCCTGTGAGCTGAAAGTGAATTTTATGTAGCTTGTATTTAGAAGCAACTTGCTCTACGCTCCCAATATGTTGCCACAATTACTTACCTCTTACCCCTGAAAGAGAGCTGGCCATCTACTTTTAAATTCCTCAACATATGGCATATCTTCAAGGACTTCTCTCCTTCTATAAGCAAAGGTTCTTTCCATTTGGGTTTTGATCACATGCTGATTGTCTCTTTAAGTGACCTCTGACAAAAGTCCAATTCTTAGTTCTTCAAGACTGCTTATTTTCTCCAGCTGGATAATCAGGACAGTAGTTCACCTCTGCTCTTCTTGGTTTTTTCACTTTATTTGGACGTCCCTCGCCTTGTTTGTGCTTCATGGAATTGATGTCCATTTCTGGGCATCCTATTTTCCTCAATTTCGTGTGGTAACCCCCTATTTTATCTCTGAGCCTTATCTTCCACCCACCATAGCCACTCTCAGAACCCCGTTCATTGAGTCATGGATGTTTTAGTATTAGAGCTGCAGCTACGTCATCAAGATCCTGAAATGATGGATATGCTTTAAACTTCATTATCTGAGATAACCACTTTATTCACAGAACTTTTAAGCAATTCTTTTGACCTGTTTGTTTGTACTATATCATCTCTCAAATCTGCCAAGGTAAAGTTGCTATGTTTTCTGTTTTTGTCAGTCTTGAAAGTGACATACACATTTCTCTTAAATGCACACCTTTTAAATATACAACTAACTGATTCATGGTTCCTCAAATGGTTGTATAAATGACCATTAAATTCACTGAAAGAGGCAATTCCACCACACAAACAAACATGGCAGTTATACACAGCAAATTCATAAGGTTTTGAAACGATATGGTTACTGTGGGACCTACTCAAGTGAGATTTTAGACCATTCCACGTCTTGAATCGTCTTGCAAGGGCAATCTGTAAATGTGTATGGATAACTGAGGCTTCTCCCATAATGGCCATGGTCTAACCTGTAATGTTTGAGCAGGAGGGACCTTGAGGATACAGATCTAGAACAGTCTTTGCACTGCCACATCAAATCCCTGAAGGAAATATGAATAAATGGGAAAAAAAACATAGCATAAATATTATTGCAATAAAGATGCAGAATACATTTTAAGTCAATGATAAGAGCTTTACTGTACCCATGTAAATTAATAGTAAGTTAATTATTTGACTAGGGTTAGGCCAGTATTGGATTTCTCTTTATCAATCAGTTTCCCAAAAAATTCTTGATTATTCATCATATCTATTTAGGCAAAATACTACCACACTATATTTCTAGCCTATTTTCATTAAGTTCAACGAGTAAACACAAACACCTATTTTTATATAAAAAATAAGAAATGTTGCACGTTAACACTATCAAAAAAAAAAACAGTTAAAAATAGTTATAATTTAGAAATAACTATTATTATGTTGTTAAAAAAGGGTGAATATATTGATAATGTTAGCATATTAGTAAACAACGTTTTTAATGAAAATTTGGCCGAGAGAAAATTCATAATCTACCGCTGCCCTCACCTTGCTCTTTCTGTCTCACTCACTTTAACTCTAGTGTGCGCGCACACGTCCACACAAGGTTTTTAAAAAAAGATTTTTATCGCAAGTCTCATGGTAATTCATACCAATACTTTATACGATATACTGTAAGGAACGTATGTGATTTTAACACTAACATATGCATCGCTTACCACTATCTCGAAGGATACCAGTTGCTTCAGGAACAGTGTGGTACAAACACAGTCTGGCGCTTCTGTGGTTAACTAAAGCAATAGCACGTTTACAACCACACAACTAAGTTAGTTTGAACAATGCTAACCGTCAAATGTTTAGCATGGTAAATTTAAGTTAAATCCAGAAATGTCTGAAGACGAGTTTACTAACTCAGATTAAACCACAACCCATTCACCTTTCAACTTTTAAAGGAAACATTATGATATATTTTATAGAGACATATGAATCTCACCTAACATAAGATGTCTTTTTCAGGTAGGCGCTGAAATCCGCACATGCGCAGTGCACAAAATATGAAGAAGGGCCAAACAGCACGAAACAGAATCACATTAAGATAACATAAAACAGCTTAGTAGATTTGATGTGAAGAGTTCTTAAGGAGGGTTAACCTAACTCACTCACATATTTTTATAAAACAGGTATTTATTGGATTATTTAAATGTTATCTGACTTCTTTAAAATTAACTGCAGCAAAAAATCTTTTTTTTTGAGTCGGGGCAGTGAGGGCTAAGGCACTGAAGATCTGAACTGATTGGAAGATCGGCAGGTCGATCTCCAGCTCCACCAGGTTGCCACTGTTGGGCCCTTGAGCAAGGCCCTTAACCCTATCTGCTCCAGTGGCAGTGTATATGTGACAAATAAACGCTTAACTTAAAACTTAAAACAACAGTAATATTGTAGGCCAGGATGGCAGAATGTGATGGTTGGGGGAGGTTCATGTACAGTACCACTGGAATTGTACGCCCTGCTGGTCTCCAATGGCTGGGCCCTAATGTCCCACACTGCACACACTGTTCAGGAACAGTTTGAAGAACATGACAACAAGTTCAAATTCAAGACCCCACCTCAATTGCACCTTCTGAGGTCTAGAGTCCATAGTGGGACATACACAAGTGGGACCACTCAGGGCATAAACAACTAAAAGAAAACTTTGTTTAATTTTAATAACGGGTCTACTCCGGCTTTACCATGTGTCGCATGCCAACAATTTAGATTCGTGACATCACAAAACTATAAAACTAAGAGTGAAAAATGAAGCTGAGTAAAATAAATAAATGTGTCAAGTATTATGGTTCGCAGCATCATGTAGTAATATTCATCTTCATTAGACACGTGTATAGTAAGTTCAAAGGCAGGACATATACAGAGTGCCAACAGGGTGATGTTTTCAAGCAGGATTTTGTTGCTTTCTGTCAGAAAATGTTTTTTTCATGCTTCATCCGAAAAAGAGAAAGCTTGTTAAGCTCACTACCTCCTTCAGGAAGTGGAAAAAAAAGAAGTTTCAGAGGAGAGGAGGAATATATCAAAACCATATAAGCTAAACTCACTGAAGCGGAGATTAGATGAAGGAGATGGTCCACATGATTCACTTCAATTCAGTTTTATTTGTATAGCGTTTTTAACAATTGTCATTGTCGCAAAGCAGCTTTACACAATCCAAAGAATTATTTAAGTTTGTATGGAATGTGAATTTGAATGAATGATTCAAAATGGTCAGACAGACAGATTGTCCCTGATGAGCAAGCAGAGGGCGACAGTGGCCACAGGATAAACTCCCTGAGATGGCAATAGGAAGAAACCTTGAGAGGAACCGGACTCAACAGGAAACCCATCCTCAATTGGGTGAACAGAAAGCAGGAGTTGATCTGGTGGCAGGCAGTTCAGTATAACAGTTGTTAACAGATGTTAATTGATGTTAGTAGTTATTGGAGGCTCTGGAAGACTTGTAGGATAGTCCTGAACTATTGAGTGACTGCAGCCAAGTCCGCAGTGCACATGATCATCCATATACACTCAAACGTCCACATTTAATGTAGGATGAGGTAAGTACCATACACACAAAATAAATACACAATATATAATCTAAACTTTGCAATAATTGCCCGCGGTACTTTACTGAACTGCTTAAATTTGATGTCTACTGTTTGTGGTCTGCAGTCTTCAAATCACTCCACAGATTTTGAGTGGCGTCTGGGCTCTGACTAGGCCTTCAAGGACATTCACTATTTTCTCCTTACAACACTGTGTGGTCAGTTTTGCTGTGTGCGTTGGTTCAATGTCATGTTTGAAGATAAACCTTTTTTCTGTTGACAACTTTCTGGCAGACGGTAGCAGATTTTCCTCAAGAGTTTGACGGCATTTTGCCCCATCCATTTATCCTTCTATCCTGACAAGTGCTCCAGTCCCTGCTGCAGAGAAACACCACCATAACAGCATTTACCCACCTCCATTCTTTACAGTAGGAATGATGTTATTTGGATGATCATTTCCATCAGACATATCTTGTGCCTCTGCACAACTTTATCCCGGAGATCATTTGACTCTATATCTTGCCACCCACAGTTGACTGTTTGCTTGTGCTGCAATACCAGGGACTGAAATGCTTCAGCTTTTAATGCTGAGCTAATCAAAAAGCTGATCATATGCTTTTGTGCCATTGAAAAGGTCATTAGCTTCACCTGATTAAGTTTGAACAGCATTTTTGGAGGTGGGTGATCCTGATTCAAATCACTGATTCAAATTTTTTTTTCTGACATTCTATTTCTCTCTGCTGTTTTTCAAAGGGATGAAAAGTTGCACTGAATGAATGGATAAAATAAAAAAACTGTGTCTGGGTTTATTTCAGGCTGCAAAGCAACAAAATGTGATTATAAATAAGGTTTTCGTTAAAATATAAAATACTGAAACTCTTGGATGTGCATGTGTGTTTGTCGGCGGGACGTAGCTCCAAACGCACTTGTTCCCAGTAGTGAAAAAGGAAGTTGTGTTGTGCAGTTATTGTCAAAAATGGGTCTCTCGACAAAGGAGAAAGTATTCATAGTTGAGTATTATTTCTGCTCATACAGAAGGGGTTGTAAGTCGGACCGATTTTGAAAAAGGGGGCAGATTGTGTGTATTTAAAAAAAAAATTTCAGGAGAAATAACCTCCCAGATGACAACAAGGTCATTTTGATTTCATTTCAGTATTGTATATCTTGGTGCATACTGTATTTCCTCTACTTTTTCCTACTGTGTTTTCCATACTGTATTGGCTCAGTACAGCACATTACCCACAACAAGTTAGGATATTGTGAGAGACTCAGTGGATGTAATACATTGTTTGTTTCACTTCAGACATTTTTGGGCCAGACCGCCTTCGGGTCGGTGGCAGGCAGTCAGATGTTGCTCGTGAACTTGGTGTGTCTCAAAGTGTCATCAGCAGACTTGCATCAAGACACAGAACTACTGGCAGAGTTCATGACAGACCCAAGAATGGAGCCCCACGAGTGACAGACCGCAACGAGACCTAAGGATCTATGCACTCAGACATCGTTATGGAACTGCCACACAGCTGCAGGCCCGTTTACGAGATGTGAGGGGGTACTAGGGTTTCCAGACAAACCATTCGCAACCGACTCCACCACTTTGGCTTGAATGCCAGACGACCGCTGCAGATGACCCCCCCCCCCCCTTACACCAAGACACCGCCGTGAACGTTTGCAGTGGGCACAAGACCATGTGACCTGGACAATGCAGCAGTGGTCTACCGTCTTGTTCATTGATGCGCGTTGGGGGTAGGGTTTCAACTCTGGGTCAGAGGGGAATTTAATCTTTAACGAGTCGGGTTAATTTGATTAAACTGAACAAACTTTACACAGTTATAAATTCATACACTTAATCACCTATCCGTCACGATTTAGTGTATCTTACCAATTCTGTTAATCCCGCGGCCGACAATGATAATCCAAAATCAGGTATTTACCAATTTATGAGCAAGGTAACGTAAGATCTGGGGAAATGTTTAAACTTTAAAATACATGTCCAGGACAACAGTTCTTTATAAAGAAACAAGAATTTACTGAACTAAGCTACGATATATGAAACTACGCTACCTAAACACACACATGCACACATTCATGAACAGTTTAGAGGGTGAACAGGAGTCCTGTTTAGGTTTACTAGAACTGAGAAAGTCACAAGAGCGGAGCCTTGGGTTTAATCGTACTGTTTAGTTATGAATCGAGCACCAATTTTCAGCAAGGTATGAAGCTTTGTTTGTTTACTTGCGTTACGTTTCGTTCTCATCCGGTAGTTTGCCTCCAGTGAAGGGAATCACGGAGTTGCTGATTTGTTGGTGCGCTGGGTTGAGGTGACGTCTTTCGGGAAAGCCCTCGGCGGCGTGTTGGTTGCCTGGTTACCGATGACGACGTTCTGAAACTTCTGCTGCGGGTCTCTTTGTTGCACGGAGGCAGTGCTCGAGCGGCGTCGGAGTTCAGATTCACAGCTCCATTTGAGGTTGCTCCAAAACAGATTTGGTTACTGTAGATGGCTCAGTCACTGCATGTTATCACCTCAGAGACATTATAGAACCCATCATTATCCCCAACTTTCTGTTCATGGATGATAATGCTCCACCACATCGTGTCAGAATTGCCACAGCTCGAATTCAGGAAGTTGGAGTGCCTCATATGGTGGCCATCAATGTCCCCTGACCTGAACCCCATAGAGCTCGTCTGGGACCAGTTGAAGCAGAGACTGGATGATCGTACCCCACCCACACGTGACCTGGCAGAACTGCGTGTAGCACTTGTGGAGAAGTGGAACGCATTGCCTCAGAACAACATCATGAGGCTTCAGACGTTGCTGTCAAATTGCGGCAAATGGTGAAAACAACCCCTACTGACATTGTCAATTTTTGTTATTTGGGGCTATCCTTGTTATTGTCTAAATTTTGGGGGTAATAAATATTAAACTAATGAAAATGGTGTTTCTTCTCATATATTATTAGTAATATTAAAAAGAACTTTTACTTATTTCATTAAAATTCAGAGCAAATAGGAAAAGCACTCATGTAAATAACAATATCCCTAACTTATTGTGAGTAGTGTATCAAACTATACTGTATGGGTTGGCTCAGTATATATGCCGTATATATTACCATAGGAAATACAGTATGCACAATACAATACTGAAATGACGATCAAAATGTTGTAATCTGTGAGTTTATTTCTCCTAAAAGAAAATAATAAATAATGAATTATACATTTCCAGATAAAATTTGGCCATGTAGAATAATTAAATATTAAAATTAATTATTAATTACATATATTACAATTAATTAGGAATATAATGTTTCATATATTTTATACAGTTAACATGATTTAACCAAAATATACAGTATTTAGGATAAAACATTATATGTAATTAAACAGTTACAAAAAATATACAATTTTAACCACTTGAATAATGTATACATGAAAGGACTTACAGTAACTGTTATTTCCACTTTAAGAAGAGTGAGTGATTAAAATGCTTATTGTTTCATAATTTTTTTACGTTCCCTAAGTGCATGAGCCGCTCTTAAAAAACTGGCTCCTTAACAAGCTAAGTGTGTGTTATGAAACTTAAATATTAATTAGCTGCTGTCTTTATACTGAGTTTCTGCTAAATTACTAACTTTTTAGCCCTGTAACAATAAAAGTGTTTGATAAGAATGTCTCAAATGTTTAATAAAAACAACTCTAACTATAAATAATGATTTCATGCTTTTATAATACGTTTACTAAACTGTACTAGGTTGACGCTCAACTAGTTGAGCAACTTGCATATTTCGTTGAACAGCATGTCCGCGCAGAATGTGTTTTTGTACTAGCTTGATTTAACTTGTGAAAAAAAAAAGAAGAAAAAAACTTGTTTCTGTTCACTGCACGCTGTGTGGAACCTCTTCATGGTTTAGATTTGGAGAATTGATGATAGTGTTGCTCTAAAATCCGTATCCTCACAACCACGTAGAAATTATACCGCGTAGCTAATCTATTTTTCCGCTAGCTAGTGCAGCTTTGTCGCTGTCGTGTTGGTTGACACTCCTTGACCTTTGACCCTGGGTTGCGCTCTTACACATTAGTTATGCTAGTTAATACATTCTCTCAAGTTCTGGCCTCAGATTCCTGTGGACCGTTTGCCTTTTTTTTTTCCAGGACTAATGGAGCGTGCTGTGACAGATCGCGACAAGGCGCTAAGCAGCCGGACCGAGCAGAAGAAAGGACACAAAGGCGGAGGAATTATCCTGTGAATAGGCTGCGAGTGAAGGAGGGAGGGAACGAGGGGCACAGACAGAGGAAGAAAAACATCTGCTCTAACTCCTTTTCTAACGCTTGCGTAAAATTTAACGTGAAGTTAATCGGTTAATCACTGCTCTCGCGACACACTCTGAGCGTCACACCAAATTTCACGATTAATCAGTGAGTTTACATTTTTATACACACAGACTTTATGTTTAAGTCTTTGCCCTACAATGAAGGGAAGCCAAAAGGAAACTGATTCTGTCCATGTGCACCTTCTACATATTTATACCTTTGTTACTAAATATCAAGCTTGTAATGGACTTAATTCTATTCAATTAGTTTAAACTAAACATACTAATTCATATGTGTTACTTGAGTGGAATATCTGCCCTTAATTTAAATATGTTAAGACTGGAATAATTTTTTCTTTAAAAAAAAAAAAAAAAAAGAAGAGAGAAAAAGAAATAGTGCTCAAGAAACAATACAAATGAGCACCAATGCAAACAATGCAATGTAAAAGAAGAGAGAACTGCTTTGTAAATTGGGGTAAAAACATTAATTTGGCTGCTGTGATACTCTTCCAAATTATTGAATGAATGAACTCATAATTAAGTATTAATTCAATGGACTTTGCTACTACTGTTAAGCTGCATTGCGACAGGGTCTGCTGTTTAAAGCGCTACACAAATAAAAATTTAATAGCATCATTAATTATTAAATTTATTTAATATCAGCTTAAAAGTCCAAACTAAAAATAAATAATTGAAAATTTATGCTAGAATTTTCTTTTTCTGACTCATTTTAACTATATGATTTAACTTTGTCTTAAAGGAAAGTTTAAAAGAATTGTCCACTATTTTAAAATATGCATTTTAAAGAATGTTTAACCTAAAAACAATACCAGCTGACATTAAATTGGGTTTATGTTATTTCTTATTTTTAAATGTTCTTTATAGAAATTTAATAAATGCTGAATAATTTGGGATTCGGTTACAAAGATTTGACATTAAAACAATGTAACTATTTAAATAATAATAATAATAATAATAATAATAATAATAATAGCATTGTTAAATTATTATTATTATTATTATTATTATTATTATTATTGTTGAAATATACATATTTTATATTTAGATAATATTTTTAAATGTTTAGTTTAAGTTTTATTTCTAACTTTTAACACAGTTGCACTGGCAAAAAATTTTTTTCTTATCTACTCAGTTTGTTATAAATCACAGGTATTCCTTAGATAGATAAATAGATTTGATCATACACGCTTCTTTTCTGGACCCGACTTTAAACATAGTTCATGTATTCATGTGGAGTGTACACTCTGTCACGCTGTGTTTTACAATTTAACGCTTAAATGTAGCATTAGCAGGGAGCTACATGCATCGCAACCCTGTGTGTGTGTGTGCGTGTGTGTGTGTGTGCGTGTCTGGGTGTGTGTGTGTGTGTGTGTGTGTGTGTGCCCAAGTTGTTACACTGAGTTAAAATAATTTCCATGCTAATTGAAAGAGTGTTGCCTCGTTGCCCACACACACACACGCACAGGCACACACACACACACCACTTTATTGACTTGCAAATACAAAATGAAATGAGCAGTCTCTCTCTCTCTCTCTCTCTCTCTCTCTCTCTCTCTCTCTCTCCTTATTGGTCCTCGCAGACTCCTTAGGGCCCCTGTGTAGAGAATAAGTGGAAGTGAAGTGATGCAGTGAGTCATTAGGGACGATGCAGGAGGTCCTGTTCACCATCAAGTGACCTTTAAGTGGAAGAGAAAAAGGACGGAAAGATAACGCCAAGGTGAGGAGAATTTTTTGTCATCTTTCTTTTAAAAGAGATTTTAACATAAAGCACTTAGAAACGTCGTGTACACACTCGCCGACTCTGAGGAGAGCACTCATGTGAGCACTGAATATGCAAAGTGGGTGCAGTTAAACTCTGAATACTGAAGGTGCGATAATTATCTTAAATATTATCTTAATAAATAAATTTGAATTTCTGCTGTAAAGTAGTTATTAATATTTATTATTAAAATCTAAATAGTATAAATATTTTAAATAAATATTGATATTTCTGTTTGCTATACAGTATTATGAATGTTTAAATGTAATTTATAAAATTCTTTAAAAAATGTTTCACATTGTGCGTTCATGTGTTGTGTGTGTGTGTGTGTGTGTGTGTCATGTGTGTGTGTGTGTGTAAGAGGGAGCGAGATTAGGCGTGAAAAGACTTGATTAACACACACAATAACGCTGCATGTCGGCTCATTAGCCATGACAAAATGGTTTATGCGTGTGTGTGTGTGTGTGTGTGTGTGTGTGTATGTGTGTGTGTGTGTGTGTGTGTGTGTGTGTGTGTGTGTCTATAGGTGTGTGAGTGTTTGGGGACGGGGGGTTCTCGAGGTTTGACCTTTGACTCTTAAATCTCATTGAGCTCATTCAGGACGCTGGAATATACGATGCTCATGGGAATCCAATGTTACAATGTTTATATTTACTATATAAATTTATATATATTTAGTTATTCTCTGAAAACAACAGATAAGAAGAAAATGTCATTTGCCATGTAGGTTTTAAATGTAAATTCCCATCCAAATGCAGAGTAAACCAATAAAATTTTTACTTTGTGGTCATGTGACCAGTATGTTGCCATACAAGCGTAAATGTCATGATGTGTGACATCAGTTTCATGATACTGTATGTTTATCATGAAATTATCGTGAGTAATGTATATTTTCAGATTCTAGATTAAATTCTAGAGCTTTAGTCGGCTGTAATGCCCAGCCTGTAAGGTTTGGCTGAAATTTTAAGTTTGTCTACTTAAGAGCCTCTTCAAAGTATTATTTCATCATTGTTTAGCTGTATAATGTAAAATACTTTTTAGTCTTTGTAATTCCGGGCTGGAATATATATATATACGTTACATTCTTCAATTCTAATAAACTAATTAACTACATAAACGTTTTTGATGTTAAAGAGCAGAAAAAGACGCTGAAATGTACCGTGTAAAAAACTCCGGCCTCTGTGTGTGTTGAATGTGTAATCAGCTCGACTCTGTAGGACACCTACGAAGGGTTAAGAGTCAACCTGAGCTAAACAGACGCACAGGAGTGTGTGAATGCGCGGCTGTTCCCCCTTTAGTGAAGATGAAGTGCGCACTAAAGGTCTGATGGAGTGTGAGACTCGGAGATGAACTGATGAATGGAGGGAGGAGATGTTTCTCTTTCTCGCTGCTGCTCTTTTGTTAGACGCTTTATTCTCCTGCTCTCTCTGACGCACACACACACACACACACACACACACACACACACACACACACACACACACACACAATGTGTCTAGCTATGTGTTTACTTCATAATGAACAGATGGTGTGTGTGTGTGTGTGTGTGTGTGTGTGTGTGTGTGTGTGTGTGTGTGTGTGTGTGTTATGTGAGTTAAAAAAGTAGAGAAAGAGTCTAAAAGGTCATGAGGTCTGTTTTATAGATGACGTAAGAGACAGAAACAGAGACCAAAAGACAGGGATGGCAGTAGACGGACACATAAGTAGAGAAAGAGAGAGACTGAGAGAGACACAGAGACATAAGAAAAGATGGAGAAAAAGAAGCAGAGAGAGATGGGATGGAAAATGACGGAAAAGGCCTTAACAGATATAAAAAAAAATTAGAGAATGAATAAAACAAAGAAAGGTAAAGTGGAGAGTGGAAAGAGAGAATCAGTGAATCAGGCCTGTCATGTTCTGACCCCCGTGTGTGTGTGTGTGTCTGAACAGGTAACTCGTGGAGTGGTGAATTAAGAACGTCTAACAAGTGAACGAGTGAAGTGAGACATCTACCTGCTCTGCCATGGCACTCTGGTTCGTGAAGCGAAGTGCGCACTTCAGCACTGTGATCACGGTCATGAGCTTAGTGACATTGTCTCGGGGGGACGCAGGGGACGAGGGGACGAGTGTGAGACCCCTGAGGAGGGAGAAGAGAGGATGGGTATGGAATCAGTTCTTTGTCCTGGAGGAGTACGCTGACGACAAGCCACTCTACGTGGGAAAGGTGTTAACGCCTAATGATTATATTACTACTAAATGTATAAATATTTACTAAAATACACAAATACATACATTTATATACAGTACTATACTACACTACTACATTTATACTACAATACAATACTGATACCACTTATATACTACAGGGTGGGCCATTTATATGGATACACCTTAATAAAATGGGAATGGTTGGTGATATTAATGTCCTGTTTGTGGCACATTAGTATATGTGAGAGGGCAAACTTTTCAAGATGGGTGGTGACCATGGTGGCCATTTGGAAGTCGGCCATCTTGGATCCAACTTTTGTTTTTTCAATAGGAAGAGGGTCCATGTGACACATCAAACGTGTTGGGAATTTCACAAGAAAAACAATGGTGTGCTTGGTTTTAACGTAACTTTATTCTTTCATGAGTTATTTACAAGTTTCTGTCCACTTATAAAATGTGTTCAATGTGCTGCCCATTGTGATGGATTGTCAATGCAACCCTCTTCTCCCACTCTTCACACACTGATAGCAACACCGCAGGAGAAATGCCAGCACAGGCTTCCAGTATCCGACTACATGTGGTTATTGTTATTGCAGCTGATTGGTCAAACGGAGTCATACGATTATTGTTGCTACGTCTGATTGGTGAAACACAGTCACATGGTCGATCCAGCGGCTGCATTTCTCTGGCAAAAAATAAAGAATATCTAATGTGTAGAATAAATGGTTAGAAAAGTAACGAGTCGAGTGGAGCCGAATGAAGCGGAGTAAGAGTAGCTTTAAAAAAAAAATCTATTCAAGTAAAAG
Source organism: Clarias macrocephalus (assembly GCA_011419295.1). Classification (NCBI taxonomy): domain Eukaryota; kingdom Metazoa; phylum Chordata; class Actinopteri; order Siluriformes; family Clariidae; genus Clarias; species Clarias macrocephalus. Next base: position 62,404 of record JAAGKR010003672.1, read on the forward strand.
TAAAAAGTAAAATGGTGCAGTAAAACTACTCATAGAAGGGCAGTGCATGAAATGATGCATCCATCATGCGTGATTATGCGGCAATAAAAAGAAGTCAACTGAATGACCAGGTTATCACCTCTGTGGGGTTTTTCTTCCCTGATGGCACGGCTATATTCCAGGACCTGAGCATGCGGATTCATTTTTACACATGATCTGGACACCACATTGTGAGCTGTAATCAAAGCTTAAAGTGACTGAATAAAGACTTTTTTTGGCCAGGAAGTGTATATGTTACTGTACTATACCACCTCTATCCCTATCCGTACATGTCTTTGCATACTGTATATACACTATATTCACACTCCCGTACTATACTACTACTGCTTCTATACTACTATACTAGATATCCGCTAATGTATGGAATCTATATGTATGTATATGATGTTTCCTGCTAGGCATAATATAATATTACATAATATTACGTAATATAATACTAAAATGTGTGTGTGTGTGTGTGTGTGTGTGTGTGTGTGTGTGTGTGTGTGTGTGTTTCAGCTTCATTCTGATTTAGATAAAGGAGATGGATCTGTTAAATATATTCTATCAGGAGAAGGTGCAGGAACCACATTTACACTGGATGACAGCACAGGTGGGAAAACAAACACAAACATACACAGAAAGTGTTTTATTTAAACCACTGGGGACAGCTGTCTTTATGATAGTCTGTAACTGATGCGATTGAAACAAATGTGTGTGTGTGTGTGTGTGTGTGTGTGTGTGTGTGTAGGTGATATCCATGCTATACAGAGGCTGGACCGTGAGATGAAAGAGCAGTACGTCCTGCGTGCTCAGGCCACTCATCGCCTCACAGGCCGCGCCCTCGAACCCGAGTCCCGCTTCATAGTCAAGATCCAAGATATTAATGACAATGAACCAAAGTTCCTGGACGGGCCCTACCAGGCCATCGTTCCTGAGATGTCTCCTGTCGGTAGGATGTACACTCCATCCAGCATGTGTGTGTGTATATTTATACAGCAAAGAAATAGGAAGCAATTAATAACATTGTAACAGGGATATTTATATCTACTTTTTCCCCTTCTGTTTTATTTATTACATCTGCCTGTCCCATCAGCTTTAACCCAACTATCTAATTAGCTGGCTGTTGCCTTGAACCTACAGGGTCCAGGTGGTGCAAGTTCTCCCCATGCTTGCTTTCCCAGTCCAAAGACATGCAGATTAACCTAACTGGCGTTTCCAAATTGCTTGTGCTGTTTGAATGAGCATGAGAATGCTGACCTGAGGTCCTACCACAGTCATAAAAACTAGATTTTTTTTATATAGCATAAAAACCGAAAGACAAAATCAAGTAAAAGTCCATGATTTATGAATTAATATTACACTCAATCTGTGTGTGTGTGTGTGTGTGTGTGTGTATGGGTGCTCACTTGTTGTTTGGTCACCACTGGCGTCCGGGGTGCATAGTTGGACTACAGAGGTTCCTAGATGGATCGATCGAACTAACTAACTTATGCATGTAATCAAGTCTCAGGTGAAACCTCTGGGCAAAAACAGTAACAGTGTTCATTGTTCTCTTTGTTTCGCCTTTTCTGTGATCGTAGGTACATCCGTGACTCGGGTGACAGCGACGGACGCTGACGACCCATCATATGGTAACAGCGCTCGAGTGGTGTACAGTCTTGTGAAGGGCCAGCCGTATTTCTCTGTGGACCGACACACAGGTAAGGCCCACATTTAAGTAGTCATAATCATATATATATATATATATATATATATATATTATATATATATATATATAATACGTTGTGCTAAATGTAAGTAAATAGCTATCTAGCTGTAAGTTGCTAAGTACTCCATGTTATCTAATAAGTCAAGTCAATTTTATTTATATAGCGCTTTTAACAATTGACATTGTCGCAAAGCAGCTTTAAACAATAAAAAGAAGTAAGTCTGTATGCAATGTGTATGAATCGAAATGATAAGATTGTCCCTGATGAACAAGCCGAGGGCGACGGTGGCAAGGAAAAACTCCCTGGGATGGTAATAGGAAGAAACCTTGAGAGGAACCAGACTCAACAGGGAACCCATCCTCATCTGGGTGATAACGGATAGCAGGGATTGATCAACTTAATAATGTGTACTGGAAGTTCAGTGTAACAGGTTGAAAAATGTGAAAATTTTTATTCAGCCATGTTTATATATATATTTTTTAAAAGTCACATGATGAGAGGGAGCTGATGGTCTGCTTTTCCTCAGGTGAAATAAATAGCCTCTTAGTCATGTAAGCAGTTCACTGTGTTAGAATGCAATCCGCTGTACAAAATGCAACAAATACAGACTTCCAGAGAACATGTGTACGAGACAAAATAGTTTAGATTCTTATAATATATAATATTATAATATAACCCAGGCAAAGGTGTTCAGCATTTGTCAGCACTTTATGTGAAAATGCAGATTTTGTGCTTAATTTTACACAGAATAATGTAATCATCTAAATATTTCTATTATTCTTCACATTGCATTAGTGTATAGTGTGTAGGAATGAAATGGTGATGATGGAAATCTGCGACGTCTTTCACGTTTGTTTGTCTGCAGGTGAGGTGCGCGTGGCATTGCCTGATATGGATCGAGAGGTCAAGGGTCAATACGAGGTCATCATTCAGGCTAAAGACATGGCGGGTCAGCTGGGAGGTTTGGCGGGAATGACGACAGTCAACGTTACTCTGAGCGACATCAACGACAATCCTCCCCATTTCACTCAGAGTGAGAACTTAACAGACAAAACCTTTCTTTTATTTAAATAGATTAATCAACACCTTCAGTCGAAACAGAATCCAGAATTCAACAGTGCTGCTGTATAAGTATAATTAATGTTTAGGGATTGTATTTCCTTACCTAGCTAACATTTAGCGTAAATGTTAGCGTACATTATCCACTAGGGGGCACTGTTGATTTTAGTTTATTGCGGATTTCAATAGATGATTGCTGATATTCTTGAATCTCGCTTTCTCTCAGAGTTGCATCAGATGAGAATCCCGGAATCTGCCCCCATCGGTTCTGTTGTGGGTCATGTCGAAGCTCAAGATCAAGACTTAGGTCTCAATGCAGAAATGCGCTACAGGCTGATCGACGGCGATGGACGAGATATGTTCGACATCAGTGCCCACTCCACCAACACATACGGCATCATCACTGTCAAACAGGTAGGCAAATGTACTCTCTAAGATCTGTTGTAATCACTAATGTTAAATCGACTGTCTTCAGTTTCCATTGTCTATTTCTGTTTCAGCGTCTGGACTTCGAGAAGAAGCGCAGCTACACTCTGAAAGCAGAGGCTGCTAACACGCACGTAGACAAGCGTTTCTCTGCTAACGGGCCATTCAGTGACATCGCCGTGGTGCAGGTGAGCGTAGAGGACATGGATGAGCCGCCGCAGTTCAGCTCCACTCTTTATTACGCTGAAGTTCGTGAAGACGCTGAAATCGGCACCGTCCTGATCGCTGTCTCGGCCCAAGATCCTGATGCCACTAACAACTCCATACGGTGAGAGGAGCTGAAGCAGCTCATAAAACTAGCTAAAAAGTTGTCAGTTAATGTACAGATCCTTCAAGAAATCATAAAAGGAGGACATCATATTAGCATTTATTACTCTCAGTTTAGAAATAGTTTTCTAGTGTCTTAAGTGTAGTGATCACTACATTTTGTGTGCAGGTATGTGATTAACCGTGTCAGCGATCCAGGTCAGTATTTCTCAGTGGACCTGGCCAGCGGTTCTTTGACGACTGTCCTCCCCCTGGACAGAGAGGAAATCAGTTGGCACAATCTTACTGTGGTAGCCATGGAGACAAGTGAGCACACACACACACACACACACACACACACACACACACACACACACACACACACACACACACAAATCATGGATTTTTACTCATAAATTTGTCTTTAGGTTTTTTAATGCTATATAAAAAGGAATCAATGTGTGGGTATGTGTGTGTGTGTATTGTGTTAGATAACCCACTGAAGACAGCGAGTGTATCTGTGGCTATAAGAGTCCTAGACGTCAACGATAATCCTCCATCGATAGCGCATTATTACGAAGCCTTCCTGTGTGACGAAGCACGAGCAGGACAAGTAAGAATATTTTTTCACACACTTTCATGTGTGTGTATTTTGGGTTTCTGTACTAAGATGCGTGTGTGTATACTTCAGCTGGTCCAATCACTAAGAGCTGTAGATGCGGATGATCCAATAGGAGGACAACGTTTCCGATACACACTTGCTCCTGAAGCACAGAACAATCTGAACTTCAGTCTCACAGATAATCACGGTAACCATCTCACTCTCTGTCAGTCTGGCTCTTTTCCTGTCTGTCTGTCTGTCTGTCTGTCTGTCTGTCTTTCTCATTGGTTGTCTGCCTCACTCTGTCAGATAACTCAGCGAGGGTACTAACACAGCGGAGTGGCTGGGAGTCTCAGAGTGTGTATCATCTTCCCATCATCGTCTCAGATGGAGGAGAGCCGCTCCAGTCCAGCACACACACCCTGACCATCCGAGTGTGTGAGTGCGTCACAGACGGGGACGTCTCATCCTGCCGTAACGCCGACCCTCACACACTCCCGGCTAATCTGAGCACAACAGCACTAACCACCATGCTCACCTGTGGCTCTGTCGTGCTAGGTATTGATTAAAATATGTATTAATGTGTAAGAGTGTAGATTTCAAAGGGGGTAGAGTGTAGAATGTAATAGGGTGTAGGGTTTCTGGGTTAGGAAGCAGGGTTTAAAGTAGAGTGTCAAGTTCTCAGCTCTCTAGGACCGAACTTGCCTACCCCTGGTTTAGAGTGTAGGGTTTGGGGCAGTATTGTTCAGGTTGTAGAGTCTTGGTTGAAATGGGGAGAATTTAGATTTTAGGGCATAGAGTTTAGGATGTAGGGTTCATGGCATTGTATTTAGGGTGGATCGTTTAAGATGAAGGGTTTAGGGTGTAGTGCTCATGGCATAGTATTAAGGGATGTAGTGTCAAGGGTAAAGAATTGATCCAACCCAAGCCCTGGAGGGCCTGTGTCCAACACAATTTGGGGTATGGTTAAAGGAATATAATTTAGGGTGGAGTGTTTAGGCGAGTATCATTAAGGGTGGAAAAATTTGGGTTGTACTGTTCAGGGTTTATAGCATAGTCTTTAGGATGTAGAGTGGCGTGTAGAGTTTCGGGGGTATCTATCATTATGGATGTAGGGTTTATGGCATAGTGTTTAGGGTATAATGAGAGCATCATTAAGTGTGTAGCGTTTAGGGTGTAGGGGTTATAGCATAGTCTTTAGGGTGCAATCCATTATCTATTTATCTATGGTGTGTGATTGTGCATTTTCCTCTCTGCAGTGATGCTAGTGCTCATGCTGTTCCTAAGCAGCAGCGTTAAAAAACCTTTCCCCAGCGGCGAGGAAGAAAATGTGCGGGAAAACATCGTCCATTATGATGTCGAAGGCGGCGGTGAAGAAGACACTGCGGCGTTCGATATCACCAAACTGTGGAAGACACACACGGAGCCACTGAGCTACGCCGAACTAGTCTTAAATGACAGTAAACTACGACATGGTGATGTGAAGGATGTAAAAGCAAACAACATGAAGCTACGACAGGAAAGGCAACCTGAGATCCACAGCCTGTCGTGCTACGTGTCTCAGACGGATGCTAACACGTACAGCACTAGGGCAAACGGCAGGAATGTGTACGGTTACATGCTAGCCAAGCTCTGTGAGGTGGATCTGGATGAGGAAGTGCCGCCGTACGATTCGCTGCAGACGTACGCCTACGAAGGCGAGGGGTCCGTCGCCGAGTCGCTCAGCTCGCTGCAGTCTAGCGACGATAACGAGCTCGATTATGATTATTTAGATGGCTGGGGGCCGAAGTTCCACACACTCGCAGAGCTGTACGGCACGAGCCACAGCAACGTTTAGCAGAAATGTGCAGAAGAACGCCGCAAATAATGATGATAGTGAGATTCAGAAACAATGACATGTTTCTTATGTTGTTCACGGATTCTGTATAGAGTTAATCGATTTATTGATTGCTTAAATAATGAATCAGTTTGTCATGAAATCTCAGACTTTATTATTATGTGATTTAAGAATCAAGTTAAATGATTCAGTGGATCATAAGATTTAAGGCTTTTAACTGATTTGATTTTGGGATTCATTTGGAAACAATTCGGTTCACCACATGATATGAAACGCTGCCACAATTTGATTTGACTCAACAATTACAACCTTTCGAAAATAATTCACTGCACTGTTAAACAAAAAGCTAATTATAATTCCGATTTTAATTCACTTATTCAATTATCAATTATTCATTCAAAATCCTGGGATCATAATGACACTTATGACACCAAAAAACAGGAAATAAAAATACATTAGCTATACGAAGTTTAATTGTTAGTAATGCTGAAAAAACGCAGACCTGAGAGAGACTCAAATTCGTGAATTCGTGCCTGGATTGTGTAATTTATTTTATTTTTTTTAAAGTTGCTATAAAATATTTGTTCATAAATGTGCTCACCCAGACTGTGAGACTGAATGATGAAGTTACACTGCGTGTATGTATGGTTTACATCTGTATAATGACTTAGGGCTATTTTGGTGTTTGGCTAAAGGTTAGCAACGCTGAAAATGATTTTTGACCCAGCATCCTCTATGTATAGTATTTTATTGTACATGTATTTTTATACTCTTGACAATAAACAAAAAGTCTTTTTACAACTGGAGTTTAAATCTTTCCCACAAACATGCAAAGAGTCCTAGTCTGTCCCCTAAAAGCAATTCAAATAGTACGCCTTTAAAATGTAATTCAATTCAGTTTTGTTTTTATAGCACTTTAGACAATCGTCATTGTCACAAAGCAGCTTTACAGAATAAAAAAATATATTAAAATGGGTTTGAAATGGGCGGCACAGTGGCATAGTGGTTAGCACTGTTGCCTTGCACATTCAGCGTCCATGTTTAATTCCAGCCTCGGGGTCTGTGCCCATGGAATTTGCATGTTCTCCCTGGGTGGGTTTCTTGAGTTTGAAATGTGAATATGTATAATGTATATGTATAAATCAAAATGATCAGATGGTCCCTGGTGAGCGAGCTGAAAGAGACAGTGGCAAGGAAAAGCTCCATGAGATGGCAATAGGAAGAAACCTTGAGAGGAACCAGACTCAACAGGGAACCCGTCCTCATTTGGATGATAATGGATAGCAGTCATACTGTGTGTGTTGGGTGGCTGGAAGTTCAGTAGAAAAGATGATTAAGTTGATATGGAGTCCAGTACATTGGAGGCTCAGGTACAAAACTGTATGAATTTGAATCCTAAACAATTTAGCAACTGCAGTCACAAGTCTTTAGAGAACAGCTGTCGGCATCAACCGAGTCCAGACCATTTTCATAATGATGTGGAAACGTCCTCAGTTACCACCCACATGGGGCCTCTATGCGCTGAGTCAGGAAGGGATCTGGATCATTGGGAGCTCAGGAGTCCTCAAGTGCAGCTTTTTAGAGAATAAGTAATTGTGTCAGAGTGTAATGATTTCTGGGGAAACTTCCATTCCTGCATAAGTAGAATATATAAACTTGATCTTACAAGAGATTCAAATTAGTTTTTTGTATAGTGTTTTTAACAGTGGGAAAAATGAGTTACAAAAAAAAACTTGTAATAAATCAGTTTGCAAGCAAACTCTCCAAGATGGAATTAAAAGAAACTTTAAGAACCAGGCTCAACAGGGCACCCATCCTTTTTTGAGAGATATTAGATAGCATGACCATAAATCAGTCCCTGCTATAGTTGTGCTTACAAGATCAAATGCTCAATTATACAGTACATGAAAAGTATTTAAATCAGTATAAATCCACTTCAAAAGATAGGGGATCAGGTACAAGCTGTGTGTGGCAATTTCACTCCCAACCAATCAGGCAGCTGCAGTCACAGAAAAAGCTGCCTGCATCAGCCAAGTCCATTCAGTCACCACATACATCCTCAAGCAAACCAGCTGGGGCCATCCACAGGAGAAGCCAGTGGCCTCCAGTAAACTGCCAGAGACAATGTGCTTAAATTTGATAATCCAACACTACTTATTCAGATCAAATGTTCCTGATTATGGCAATGGTCATCCCAGGTGAGATATTTACCAAATGCTACATAAATCAGTGGTGCGCAAAAAAAAAAAAAAAATTGCTACTAACTGCAATCATACTGTTTAGAACCATCTTGTCAGCCAGACTTGCAGAGTCTCCTTTGTGTTCGTATACCCATGATCTTAACGGGTGGGGAGAAGGGGAAAAAAAAACAAAAAAACCTCAATCAAAATGTTATTTTTAAACATGTGTTAAGTTACCAAGCCACAAGGTCATCACTAATACAGCAGCACCATTATTGATGCTATGCAATCACTCGAGTTCAAAACAGTAATTAAAACCTAGATAGATTCAAAACCTCTGCATGAACAAGAACCAGCTGAAACTAGTCTAGCTTTACACTTTAGGAGCTTTTGAACAAGCATCTTGTATTCATTCCTGTTTATGCTGTACCACACATAGGGTGTGAAAATGATGTGCAAGATAATCACAAAGTTTATGGAAACATCAAAAAGTGCTTTATTCATTCACTGTATAAAATGGTGAGTTGTGATTATTTAATCGAAGTGGAAAAAAAGTTACGTGACATTTAAAATGTGATCTTAAAACGTGCCCACATCCATTTGGTCACTGTGCAAATAGTGTCATTAGTATCTTGTGTCTCGTCTGTGAACTTCTGGAAAAGAAAAACATGGAACATGTTAAATGAA
>JAAGKR010003673.1:0-33267 GCA_011419295.1 Clarias macrocephalus
TAGCAGATCTTCTACCATGAAGGCCTGATTCACACAGTCTCCTCTTAACAGTTGTTCTAGAGACGTGTCTGCTGCTAGAACTCTGTGTGGCATTGACCTGCTCTCTGATCTGAGCTGCTGTTAACCTGCGATTTCTGAGGCTGGTGACTCGGATGAACTTATCCTCCGCAGCAGAGGCGACTCTCGGTCTTCCTTTCCTGGGCCGGTCCGCATGTCAGCCAGTTTCTTTTTAGCGCTTGATGCTTTTTGTGACTGCACTTGGGGACACTTTCAAAGTTTTCCCAATTTTTCGGACTGACTGACCTTCATTTCTTAAAGTAATGATGCCACTCGTTTTTCTTCACTTAGCTGCTTTTTTCTTGCCATAATACAAATTCAACCTCTTTGAATGAGAAGGTGTGTCCAAACTTTTGGTCTGTACTGTCTGTATATATATATATATATATATAAAGAAGGAAGAACAGAATCAACAATATGACAAATGTGAGCTTAAGGTTAATAACTATGTTACATAGAAGCCAAAGAAAGAGAAGAAAGAAGTAAAAAACGCGACTCTGAGTCAGTGTTTCATTCCGGTTAGGTGGAACTCAGTGTCGACACTAAATCATTTTTATCTTTCTTTCTTTTTTTGTATAATCCGGAGACATGCTATTACCTAATCATTCATCCTAATTGAGTCATTTAACATGAAACCCCTGACCTTCACCGACAGCCTGCCTTGGTAGAGCAGAAATTCATCGTGCCTTGATGAGGCCGCATGAGCGCTTTCGCATGAAATATACACCGCAGTACCTACCGAGGTTAATCCCAGTTTGTATTTTTAGAACGATTTTCATTTTTATTTCGTTATCGCACAAACCCTGAGACGGGGCGACTAGCACTTACCTCTGAGAAGGCACTCGAATTCACTCTTGTACTGTACTTACGCACGTTTCATATCATTCCAGCGTAGTTCATAAATAATACATAGGCATGGATAAATATTATATGTTCACAGGAATTACTGAATGAACAAAATGCAAGATGTCTTCAGTTCGACAAGCGTCAGTTTAGTTTGCATGTGCAGTGGCTTATTGCACGAACAACCTGGAATCTTCCTCGATAAGCTCGCGGGTGTCAGGAGAGCCGCAGTCGATCACGCCAATATGTTGAGTGTCCGAAAGTTTTTATATGGTCGGGCCTGGTGTCAGGTACAGTTCATCAGTAGTCTCATCGGCGACGAGGCTGCTTGTCTCCTGTGACCGTTTATAGGAGGAGAGGTTTAGGAAATAAAAGAGAGTTTTATATAATTCAGTATGAAACAGGGTTCCCTCTTTAACAACAGATTTTTGGAGGCCGTCTGTGGATCAGCCACAAGAGAACCACTGAGCTCAGGTGCTGGTGTTGACTGACTGAGGAGGCTCCAGTTCCAGTTCATCTCACAGGACATTCTGGTCCGTTTTTACACTTCAACTGGCATCACGGACCCCGGGACGAGGTTTACTGTAAAGCCTCTTGGATTCAGTCCAAACTTTGTGCCAACAATGTCATATAGTGTATCCAGGATGCCTCATTGGTGCACAGTATATAGTTGAAAAATCAACTACAGTCTATCATGTTTCGGTTTTTGTTTTTGATTTTATTATTTTTTTTTTTTAGATCCCGAACCATGATGGTTTCACTACTGATAAATAAAATCATGAACATAATAAGGCTGTTTCTCATTTCCTGGTTCCTGTTCATATAACAAATAGGGAAAAAATACTCTATTGCTAGTTTGTGTGTGTGTGAGCGAGCGAGAGAGAGAGAGAGAGAGAGAGAATCAAGCTGCATGAATCAGCTTAACAATTTTTTTACAGAAATATGTAAAATCTGTTTTTTTTTTATTTATTTTTTTTATATCCATTCCGCCAGCATCTATCACCATCATCATCATCATCATCATCATCATCATCATCACTCGGGAGTCCTGACAGTCAGTCACATCCAGGAGGCAACATTCCATTCACAAAATGAACTTTGTGGCAGTTTACCGTGGCTCTGCTCTTTTTTTTTTTTGTTTTTTTTTTTTTATAATCTTGCTTTAATTGTTAGTAATAAAGGGCAGTTTGTTGAAAAAAGTTCACTGCAAGTCACATGCACTTAATCACGTGCACACGGTCTGAGTCTGTTCCCGATGACGTTTTTCACCCGAGTCCTGTTTATACGTATCAGGTTTAACAAACTGTTTTATGTCCCAGGTTTTCAGTGCATCTTTATCTTGCATCTGTTGTGTTTGATTGCTGTCGTTGCTCGTCCATGAGCGGCTCATGTTTATACTGTACTGTAGGCTCGGGGTTTAGTACTCCATAGTCTCTAGTGTGGTAATCAGGGTAATCTGGGGTTAGTGTGCACCTGCATCCTCTCTGCTTCACAGTACGGTCAGGAAAAATTATAATAGTATAAGCAGGACTTTTTTTGTTTTTCAAGCAAAAATGGCTTTAAGGTTTAAGGGGAAAAAAAAAGTCTAGTTACTGTAATATGGATAACAAGTTTTCTGTGGCATGCGAGGAATGAAACGCAATATAACAGCATCAGGCTGCATCATACAACTCAGTTGTTGATTATTTTCCCATAACAGCATCTTCGAGTTGTTCTAGTCCTTAAACAATAAGGCATGTACTCCTTTGTTTGATTATTTTACACATCATAAATAATCAAGAAGTATTGATTGAATAATTAAAGTCGGTATCTGTGTTCAGGATCAGAATGTTGTTGGTTCAGATCTCACTACTGGGTCCGTGAACGATCAAGAATAAAGTTTTCCATAATATGTTACAAAAATACTTAAATAACTTTTACATAAACAAAGATTTTCTTACAGCTGACCTACAATTAGTAACAATTATTATTATTATTATTATTATTATTATTATTATTATTATTATTATTATTATTATTATTACTACTACTAATAATAATAATAATAATTATACTGTTGTTTCAGACAATATATTTTGCTAAATCATTTTTTTTTGTTAAAAAGCCCATGCCATCCCATACAGTGATAAATCTAATTATCATGAATAGAAAGACAGTTATTATAAGAAGCAATTATTCATATTATATCTTTACAAGGTTTTATTATTACCAACCTACCAGGAATTAGAAGCAGAGCTTTAATGATTTATGCATAAAGCCTTCACAGAATATGTTACTAGGTCAAGGAAATGTGTCAATCCCTCTTTTCTGCCAGACGTGTCTTCTTGATTTTGCATTTATCTAGTCATCGCCCAAGAGGTTCGTATTGACGCTTCGATGAAAGAATGCGTGCAAGCGAGACGACGGTCTGCGCTTTTTTTTTATATTTATTTATTTATTTTTATTTCACAATCAGTGCTAGAGCTCTTGCTTTAATCTCCGGATAGAAAAGCCTGTGCAACAAAAATTCAACAGCGTTGCGAAATGGTAATTCATCTCATTGACAGTCATCAGCGCTTTCCCCCAGAGGCTCACAGGAATACTAAGTTTAGGCAACAAAATATTGCCGGAATGGCTAATCTGCTTGGCGGTGAAATGCATCACGCAGCAGATCTGCTCTGAAGGGCTGACAGCTGTAGGTATTAAGAGACTCTGTGATGGATGGGGTTACAGGAGGAAGCCTCTCATAACCTCCCCTTTATTTACCACCACTTGACTGACAGAGAGGAAAAGAGCGACAGAGCGAGAGAGGAACAGTGAGACATTCTGGGAGGGATTTGGTTTATACTACTGGACTAGGCGATGATGGCTCTGTCACTTTCTAAAGGCTTGAAGGTTTGCTTATTATCCGTCACATCTGGGACGGGATTATCGGAGAGGCCACTGTCAAACTGGAAGTGCTCTAAAAAAAGAATGCGCTGTAGGAGAAAACAGTTGAGACATGTCTCCCGTCCAGCTATAATGTGATTACTTAGCATCTGACACCTTCGATTTAAAGTACACACACACACACACACACACACACACACACACACACACACACACACAATGCAGACTAGCAGGTTGCTGATGCCTGAGCTCGAACAATCAAGTCACAATCTTGCCATGATCTTTACGTCTCGGCTCATTTCTCCGCCACATTTACTCAACTCTTTTACCTACGTTTTGTTGCTCACAGAATTCTTAGAAAACCGTTTCTATAAAATAAGGAAATACTCAAATGTCTGAACACATATAATATATCTCTAACTCCTAAAGGTTCTACCTTACAACAGAGGGTTGCTAAGAACCGTAAAAGATGTCCAAAGATGCCCTGATTTATTTTCTTCCCAAATAAGACTACATGTTTTGGGTTTAAATAAGAAGCAATTAGGCAATGCGCCTGCATTCAGACTCCAAGAATGCATATAGCAATTGAATCAGATTTAAAATGAATCCAGAATAAAAACATGAGTATACAGAGTGTAAACGAAAAAATTCTAAACAAAGTAAGAATCAGAATTAAAATGATCACAACCAAATTCTCCACAATGATCCGATTCAGGATAAGCATGTTAATCAGGTTTGGAATTAAAATTAGAATCAGAATCTGCATTGAGGTTGAGATCAGAATCGAGATCAGGATAGAATCTGGATCAGGGTTAAAATAATCAGAATAAGAAATCACAATCAAAGGTTGGATCAAAATCAGCATCAGGACCATAATAAGTGTCAGAGTCAAAATCACTTTCTACATCAGGATGGTGACCATTATAAGTATTAGAACCTGGATTTATAAATAAAAATCAGGATTGAACTCGGAATAAAAAATAAGAATCAAGGTGACACATCAACTTTGTTTTTAACATTTATACTGTATTATAAAAAGAATCATGATAGGAATTCACATTAGGTTCAGTTAGGGTCAGAATCAAAATGATGATCAGAATTTAAATTGTGACAATCTAAATTAAATTTGGGATCAAAATCATACTCGTCATCAGATTCAGGGTTTGGATCTTAAATAGGATTAGCATCTGAATCAAAATCCGGATTCCAATAAGAATTAGAATTAGGACTGAAATCAGGATCAGAACAAGAAAAAAAAACCAAAATCACAAAATGAGAATGAAAATCAAAGTTAGGATTCAAATGAAAATCAGTATCAGTTTAATGATGATAATCACTAGCAAAATCAAAAATCACATTCTGAACCGGGATAGTGATCATTATTATATTAGAATTAGTCTAAATCAGATTAGGATCAAAACAATACTCAGGATGAGAATTCAACTTTTCTTTTTTGGAATCAGAATCAGATTTAAAACTTTAGTCAAGATCAAAATCAAACGATAACTGATGAAAAAAAATTCAAATTCAACATCAGATTCGGAATCTAGGAATCCATAGCCAGGACAAGAGTCGGGTCAGAATCAGGAATCATTAATCAGGATAAAAATCCAAAATTCGATTTGAATCAGAATCAAAACTAGGATCAGTGTAAACAGTACCAGCCATTTAGATTCTTTTTTTCCAGCGCGGTGTCAGATAAGCTCGACGTTGTAGTAGAGCAAACCCGTAATTACAATACAGCGCAACTCCCAGTAAACAAATTGCCCTGAGCGCAGTACAGCGATACAATTACACTACAATACAAAAGAGTATAAAGTACACAGGATAACACATAAATAGTGTCCCAATGATACGACACTATTACGCTCCATAATTACAGAAATGACTCGATTAAAAAAAAATCTAATCATGGAAGGAATGCTTAGAGTTAAGTACAGATCAGAGCAGTGGGCGTTTTCTACCATTACGCTGAGATTGTTATTAGAGTAAACTGCTCAGGTACCACTTATCGGGGAGGAGGGATGAGGGGAAACGGTCCTGTTTAAGAGGATTACGGCCTGTGGAAGGAAGCTGTGGACTGATGCAGAACGTTCACGGTTGCAGGGAGACAGCGAGGCGTGAGTCTGAGGGCTCGGCTGGGATTTTTTCCTGCCCTCTTCATCACTCTGGATTAATACAGGTCTGTATGTGGCGAAGGCTGAAAGGTGCGATTTTCTCTGCACTCGGTACAACGCGCTGTCGCTTGGAGTGCCGAGTCGCAGAGCTGACGGAGATGGATGACGCGATGACGGTCATGGTCATGACTGTTTAGAATAAGACCAGCTGCTTCTTTGGCAGCAGACCAAGCTTACACACGCCGTACGTTATGTTTGTTTCCTCCTCACGGCTTGACTGATGTGAGCGATGAATAGTGTCCGCATATTTATAAATCATTATAACGGTGCTTATAATTATTCATAACATATCTTAGAACGATTCCTTGTGAGTTTTTCTTTTTTAATTAACTGCCTCGTCAAGGTTTATCACTGTGCTGTAAATAATTATACGTGATCATTTTGCGCTCAGAGAAATTCTGTATGTTTAATGAAGAACTTAACCGTAGCATTTTATAATGCATTCATAAGGCTTTATACAGGAGAAATGGCTGCAACTCCGTATTGCACTGCACAGCTCTAAAGACGATTGCTCTTACGATTCACACTGCTCCCGCGCAGCTAGACCACCTCAGTGAGAGCCTTGTTTATTGATTACAATAAACTTCTCAACCTCGGTGTGATCAGATCACTTGCTCCCCAGAAGAGTGAGATGCTCAAGCTCCGCCCATCAGAGACCGGCTCCGCAAGCGGAAGAATTTAGACGAACTCCTATAGAGAGCATCGCGACAGTGTGCATTGCCGCGTGGCAAGGCAGGTGCTCCGACCACAACCACAAGCCTCTCCGGAGAGTGTCGGGGACAACAGAACTCATTACAGACGGCAGATTCCCAGATATGCAGGGTGTCTACTGGGCACGGTGCCTGAGGAAAGCTCAGAGAATCATCTCAGACCTTAGTCACCCAGCACACAGTCTATTCTCGAGATTGCCATCGCAGTGGGAGCAGCCAGACATGGACGAGCCAGGGAACGAATCGTTTTAACTGCAGGCTACTAAGGTCCTAAAGGCCAGCTTGCCTACATTGTCTCCCAAATGTCACATTGCAAGTAACTTTCTGCACCTTTTTTTTTTTTGGTTTGTTTATTTCCACTTCATCACTTTAGGCTAAATTTCTTGCAAACTTAAAGCTATTTCTTTTTTTGGTCCCAGGTACAGTACAGACCAAAAGTTTGGACACCCCTTCTCATTCAGCGACTTTTTCTTTCTTGTGTTCTTTCTTGTGTTCTTTCTTCTGTTCTTTAGCCCAAACGCGTCTCTTCTGCTCGTCGCCTGTCCTTAGCAGTGGTTTCCTAGCAGATCTTCTACCATGAAGGCCTGATTCACACAGTCTCCTCTTAACAGTTGTTCTAGAGACGTGTCTGCTGCTAGAACTCTGTGTGGCATTGACCTGCTCTCTGATCTGAGCTGCTGTTTACCTGCGATTTCTGAGGCTGGTGACTCGGATGAACTTATCCTCCGCAGCAGAGGCGACTCTCGGTCTTCCTTTCCTGGGCCGGTCCGCATGTGAGCCAGTTTCTTTGTAGCGCTTGATGGTTTTTGTGACTGCACTTGGGGACACTTTCAAAGTTTTCCCAATTTTTCCGACTGACTGACCTTCAGTTCTTAAAGTAATGATGCCACTCGTTTTTCTTCACTTAGCTGCTTTTTTCTTGCCATAATACAAATTCAAACACTTTGAATGAGAAGGTGCGTCCAAACTTTTTTGGTGATTCACTCGAAAGGGGCCAGAAATATTCTATAGTAACTCTCACTGTGATGAACCAAAAAAGCATGCTACTGTACTGTACATACAGTGCCTTGATGTGCTTGATTGCATTACGAATTTGCACCACAAAGTTGCACGTCAGCAACTTTGAGGGTACGTCAGAAACCCAGAAAAGAGGTACGGCGTTAACTGGCATGATGGCTGTAGTGATGCGCCTACCTTATGTGTCTGACTCAGGGGCATCCTGAAGTTTTCGAAGCTCCATATACTGAGAAAAAAACAGTGTACCGTGTTTCGGTCAGATTGCTTAAATAAGCACGTCTTATTACGGACTACTCGGGGCCTCTTTCAAATGAATCACTCTGTAGATGTAGGTCTTGTCATGCTGCAAGTAATAAACAACCTTTATTTGAATTATTTGCTTAAGTATACTATTATGTAAGTTTATTTTATCAATTTATTTATTTATTTATTTATAAATAAGGTGTCTTTACCAACTAGAAAGAATTCTAATTGCAGGTGTACTTACCGTTAAGATAACGTGTGTATAATTTTCTTCACCCCGAAGGAAGCTATAATAATGATTGCACGCACTACACAACACAGCTGAGTATGTAATTTCAAATAGTTCTAAGCGCTCATTTTAGTTTAACGCTCAAGAAAAAAAAAAAAAAACTTCATTACAGTGGAACTTTCAGTATTCCGCAGGTACAGCAGCCGTGTCTACTCAAATCAACCAATATTCTTAACTAGCCCAGAAATCACCATAATGTGTGTGTGTGTGTGTGTGTGTGTGTGTGTGTGTGTGTGTGTGTGTGTGTGTGTGTGTGTGTGTGATGTTCTAGTGTTAATTTGTATTTCCATAATCCTCTTTCACATATCGTGGCACTCAGCAATTTTTAAAGGTCCCATATATTCCTATTTCTTTACACCTTTTCGGAAGATAAAAAACCCTTAATTATTCAAAGAACCTTGCAGTTTCTTTGCGAACTCACATCGAGTTGTCTCTCACACTCGTCATGACCTCGTCCCAACACGTACTGTATGGTGTAATCTGTTTATTTGGGAACTGGGGTAGCTCAATGGTTACGGTTTTGAAGATCCCAGGTTTGAAATCCACGACCACCAAGTTGTCCCTGTTGGACCCTCCACTGCTCAGATGTATAATGTGACAATGTGAAATGTAAGTCGCTCTGGATGAGGGCGTGTGCCAAAATGCCATGATGCAAGTGTAATGGAAATTCACTTAATAAGCAATGCAAAGGTTTACAGTCATATTGGTGGACTGGTTCTAAAATATGTGCGGCATTCAAGTCAAACATGGACGCGAAATGTCTCATGAAGCGATTGACCTTTCAAGCACAGTGTGGTGATACAGTACGATGCTTAGCCGCTGGAAAAACATTTGACATTGTGCAAAATGCCGATCCCGGCTGAGGTAGCTGGAGCCCACTGTAGTCGTACCCGTGAACGTTCCTTGAATATCATTCCAGGAACACGGCTGGGAGTTATTACCACAACCCCTGTACAGTCCTGACCTCGATCCAAGCCATTTCCACACGTCTGGGCCCATCGAGGAGTTCCTGGGAGGCCTGCGTTTCAGACTTCCGGTCATGGCACCGGCATGGAATGCTGGGGATAAGTGCATCAGTGTGGCAGGGGATTAGGATTAGTATAGAGAAATAAGGGTACATGTACTGCACAGTAGAGGCTCACGACAATACCACCAGTCTAGAGTCGGTGTAACTGTGTAAATGTAAGATTATACCAGAGTTATGTCTTTAGATTTCCTTTAAAACCCTTGCGCCACCCTTGACTATACCTTTGAAGCCCAATGCGCAATGTAAATACCTCCAGATGATTCAATTTCCTGTGATCTTATAATAACAATAACACCCCATCGTTCGGTGATCTCAGAAAGCCTCTCGTCTCAGTCGTGTTAGTGTTCAGCAGGACTCCTGGTAGACGTGAATGCTGATGAGCCGCTTGCCCGGCGATGAAAAGTGACCCCCACTGCTCAGGAAATCTCCCCGTCACAGCTGAGCAAGACAAGATGATGTCCTCGGCCTCAATGCTGTTATTGGCTCCGACTTGGAGTTTTGATAATAGCGATTGCATTACTTATTATTATTATTTTTTTTATCTTTCAATTCACTGGTGTGCTGATGCCTAGCAGGGAAATGCGTGCAAAAAGAAAAAGGATCGGGTGTAAGTACAAGCCATAATGATCTGTAACCCGGCTTCAAAGCAAAGAAAATTGTACATGCGCCAAAAGATAAATAAATAAAATGAATAAATCATTTGCTGTAAATGTTTTCCTCTTTGTGTAAGATCAAGCTGGCGGTTCATTCACCATTCATGTGCAATTAAAACGCCTAGCGTACGACTCTTTTAGACCATTTTAAATCGTGCAAATCTTGCTCCTTATACTAAGGTACACGCGAGGTCAGACTGCCGATGTCTTGGCAATCAGGCGCACAGCGGCGCGTCTCAAAAATCAGGATTCTGAAAATGTAATAAGAAGTCACAGTTGTAGGTGTATAAAGTCAGAAGAAAATCAATATCACTGCAGGCGGCATGATATAAAATGATCTCAATAGAAGGGGGAAAAGTAATTGACTAATTTAACAAATTTAACAAATTTGAATCACTTCTTAGGGTATAGTCAAGAAAAATTGGTTTGTTTGTTTGTTTTGGGGGGAGTAAAATCTCACTAACGTGATACACACTGTTCATTGATTTAGCCAGAAGGTTATTAGGCAGAGAAAGTGGAAAAATACAGTATCATGCCGTGTTTTTTATTTTATTTTATATATATATATATATATATATATATATATATATATATATATATATTTAAAGAGTTACAATTAACAGTCATGAATTAAGTCGCAATAATGCTGCAATAAAATGATGTTACTTATAATAATGGATTTTTATCCCTCATACGAGCTATTGTAGCTGCAGGCTGGAAGAAAAGTGAATGCTGACTCTGATAGAAGGGTGTCAGAGCACAGTGCATTGCCTTTTGTTGTGTGTGGGGGTGCGTAGCTGCAGACCGGTCGCGGTGCCCGTGGTGACTCGTACACAGCGCCGAAAAACATCTACAATTCTCACTGAGCATCAAAACTGGACGACGGAGCAATGGAAGAAGGTGGCTTTGTCTGATGAATCATGTTTTTCTTTTTTACTTTATGCGGATGGCTAGGTCTATGTGTGTGTGTGTGTGTGTGTGTGTGTGTGTGTGTGTGTGTGTGTGTGTGTGTCATGTACCTGGGGAAGAGATGGCACCAGAATGCCTTATGAGACGAAGGCGAACCGGGTGGACGCAGTGTCAAGCTCCGGGCTCTGTGTTAATGAAAATGTCATGAAAATGGTGTTCCCGAGTGGCAGTGGACTCTTTCAGCAGGATAATGCGCCCTGACACGCTGACCACCTTGTCCAGGAACGGTGTGAGGAACATGACAAAGAGGTCAAGGTGTTGACTCGGCCTCCAAATTCTCCTGCTCTCAATCCGATCGAGCGTCTGCGGGATGCACTGGGAAAAAACAAAAAACAAAAAAAAAAAACACAAGTCTGATGCGTGGAGGCCCCCGTCTCATTATTAGAGGAATTCTTGGCAGATATCACAGCGCACCTTCCTGGAGGTCTTGTGGAGTCCAGGCCTCGACAGGTCAGAGCTGGTTTCTTTTCACAAGAGGGAGCTGCACAGTCATTTTAATGTCATGGCTGACCTACTGTATGTGGACAGGCGAAGCTATGTTGGCCAGCTCATGTTTTAAATATAAGAGTATGTTAAAAAGTAAAAAAGAAAAAAAATGTATGTTAAACTTTTTTTTTTTGTCATTTTTGAGCCTGAAAGGGAAATTAGGACATTAGTCCCGATTTGTAAATGTAATCAGATTTGCAGACTTTTTTAGAGCACAGATGCTCCCCAACTTATGATTTTTTTTTTTACTTCATGATGGTGCGCATGCAGGAAAACCTTTCCCCAGGTTAACCACATGCAGTAAGGAAAAAATAAATACATAAATAAATAATCTATGATGTTCGGTAAGGTTAGTTATATTAAATATTAAATGTATTTTCAATTCATACTAGTTTTGACTTGCCTTAATTTAAAATTTTATGAGTTTCCAGGACAGAATCCCCTTTTAGGTTGAGCTGTTTATAGTTTTTAGGACTGACACCACTGTACTGTCAGCTCCAGTAATAAATAAATAATAAAATAAAAAAGAATTGTTAGGTTTATATGCACGGTGGCTATGTGGTTAGCATTCTCGCCTTGCACTTCCCACTTCTGTGTGCATGAGTTTGCATGTTCTCCCCCTGCTTGGTGGGTTTCCTCTGGTTACTCTGGTTTCTTTCCACAGCCCAAAGACATGCAGATTAGGCTAACTGGTGTTCCTAATTTGGCGGTAGTGTGTGAATGAGTAGGTGTGTGTAAGTGTGTATGTGTGTGTGTGTAATCTGCTAAGGATTGGCACCCTGCCTCGTGCCCTAAGTCTCCTGGGACAGGCTCCAGTCATCACCCCCCCCCCCCCCCCCTTTTAGTCTTGTAAAATGTAGACGTTTGTTTTGAACATGCTGAGGAATTGCTGGGAAAAAAAAAATTGCAGCTGCAGGTGTGCAGATGTTTCTAAATTTCTAAGTTCATATACTGTACGAGCAAAATCAAAATAATACAGAAATAACCCTGAAACCCGAAGGATCCATTTTTACGTCCCATTGGCACTCACATTATTGCAGCTATTATTCATAATCATTACTTTATCAGCCTTTCTTTTATCTGTCTCATAATATTAATAGCAGAAACAAATGCATCTTGTAATCTTAAAGAAGGATTAAATAAATTTATAAATAAATAAATAAATAAAAGACAAAATTAAACTTGTACTAGATGGTGGAGTGGTTACTATGCAAACGCTAACATATTAGTATGAGCTTGTTGATGTAAACCTGCGATCCACGGCTGCATCTGCTGACAGTTCTGACCACCCGGGTTTGATGAGTCATAAAAAAAGTATTATATACTGTATATTATTAGAAATGTTCTTGAAAATGCATTATATTTTTCTGAGAATATATTTTTTTTTATATTTGATGGACATTCTGAGAGTACAAACTTGCTTTATTTCTCTATATAATCCCCTTGCTACACTAATGCACTTTTTACCTTTACACTACATTACATTTCATTTCAGCCTTTTGTCTTTATTTTGTCCTTTTTTCTTTTTTTTTAGCTCGTTATACATCTGAGCAGTTGAGAGTTAAGGGCCTTGCTCAAGGGCCCAGCAGGGGCAACTTGGTGGTGGGTGGTGTGGTTAAAAAAAACAAACAAAACAAAAAAAAAAACCTGGGACCTTCTGGACCATAGTCCAATGTCTTAACCACTGAGCTGCCCCTAAAACTTATCCCAGTCTTTCACTAGTGCTTGGATACCATCAAGGTAGAAAGTTTTCTCAGTACACCCAGAGGTTGCTTCACATCTGACACACCGGCCTCCCAGGAACTCATCATCAATCGTCATCACCAATCCCGGTTTGACTCGAACGCCCCTGGTATTATGCAGTGTGACTTTATGCTATATATTTATAACAACTGTAACAATACATTTGTTACAACATGTTTGCAAAGACATTTTTCTTTTTTCTTTTTTACTTATATTATTCACCCCATAACATATTTTTTACAAAGTCTCCCGGTAGGAAGTCTACGAGATTGTGAAGGCTGTGTCTAAAATGAATTCAGAGAGCTTTGTTTTTTTTTTTGCTGGGGCCTGGAGACAGGATTGCAGCAGTGAGAGAGAAATGAGTTGCTCTGCCAGAATAAGCTCTGCAAACAAAGTGAAGAAGGCTGCCCTGTATTGATTTGTGCAGCTTGTTAGGACTGACAAGAGCAAGCTAATACCTCGGTGATGAGAGTATTCCTATTCCTCACTATACGTATGTAAAGGTAATGACACTCTGCAGACTCTCTGGCCATACAGGTTATTGATAGTCACTGTACACTAAGTGCTAATGACTAAAACGCAGAAAGATATACGGTACGTATAGGGCGCACTCCGTAGGGGACGGTTTAATGCATAGTCTAAAAAGGATGGAAGTGAACATTCGACCTTTAATGGAAAAATGGAATGGTTGATTTATGCAAAAGAAAATTCCCCAATCCCCTCTGCTTTCAGGTAGGAAAGGATTCCCACAATCCACAATCCATTTGCATTATTAATAATGTTCACCGTCCCCAGAGGGATCAGATTACCAGCATTGTATGTGATACATGTAATTAATGAAAGTTTACTCATCTTGTAAAATAAATGCATTTAAGATAAGTACACACACAACTGATTGCATATTCTGATGCCTATTAACACTTATAAGGTCAATTATTATGTAAGGAACAAAACACATACTGTATGTGTTGTGCAGAAGAACAAGGTTCTGGTTTCCATCAAATGAGAGAAAAAAAAAAAAAAAGGATTAAAACTGTCTAGTTTAGTGCTGAACCATAACTTTCTTGCCAAAAATGTGGTCAGGAAAAAAAAAATATATATAAAATAAATAAATATATAGATATAGATATATGAATGAGATCACTTAAACATTTGGTGAAGTCCATCATTAAAAGAAATGGACGGTAGAAATCAGAGCTACGTTTAATAGCTCAAAAGTAAAAGCATTTCCATACGAGCAATGGAAAAAGGTCATGTGGGCTGATGAGTCCAGATTGAGCCTATTCCGGAGCGATGGGCGTGTCAGGGTAAAAGAAGGGAAGGGCATTATGGGGCAATAAAATGAAGTCAGCTGATGTACTGAATGGCCAGGTTATCACATCTATGGAGTTTTTCTTGCCTGATTGTACGGCCATATTCCAGGACTCATAGTGTGAAAGCGTGGTTCTGGGAGCACTGGCCACAACATCATATTCTAAAATGTTTTTATTCTGTCTAATAAACATGTCTATAACCGTGTTAAACAAAATTATTCTTATAATACGGTATATTCTAATAGAATTGTTAATGTAGTTATTTTTGCGAATGTAGTTATTTTTCAGACAGTGAGAGAGAGAGAGGGAGAGAGAGAGAGGAAGGAATGCTGTTATACAAAATAATCCGCTTTGCTGGGGGTTACGCCACACGGCTTCAACCTCATACCCCATGCAGGGTGCATAATTTTTGTAGAACAGCATGGCATGATGAGTGTTATTCCTTAAATACTTGGTGACCAGCTGATGTGACGAAGTTACAGTACCACTTTGAAAATTCAATTTTATAATTATAATTCTTTGGTGCTCTTATACTACAGACATGTATAAAGAAGGATCTTGTCCTGTATTTCAGAAAATAAAACGTTTCTGTCCATTTGTAGTTACATTTATTGCAACAGCTGTGAAAAAATTAAAGTTCTTTCTTTCTACTTAACAGCATTTTTATCCAGAGAGACTTAGAATAGTGCTTAAGTTTCCGTCATTGGATAGATCATAACAGCGGGAGTTAATAGGTTAAGTTTCCGTCATTGGATAGATCAGTCAAGCAGCGGGAGGTGTATTGGTTAATGGTTAATCAGTGGACCATTTCAAGGCTTTGGAAAACTGTGACATGGTAGTTATCTTCAGATTTTAATGTTGACCACTGGGTGATGTGTCTAGCCTTTATAATCAGCGGTGGGTAGAGTATCCAAAATTGTACACAAGTAAGAGTACACTGTAAAAAAAAAAAAAAAACGGTGCGTAAATCAATAGATTTTACGGTAAAAAACTGGCAGCTGTGGTTACCAGAATTTTACCGTAAAAAATACGGTAGCACCGTTATTGCACTGTAAAAACACAAAGCGTAAATTTTACGATAAAAAAACGACAGCTGTGGGTGCCAGAAGTTTTTTTGTGGGCGCTTTGTTTTTTTACAGTGCAATAACGGTGCTACCGTATTTTTTACGGTAAAATTCTGGTAACCACAGCTGCCAGTTTTTTACCGTAAAATTTACCGTTTTTTTTTTTTTTACAGTGTAGCTGTACTTCAAAATAATATTACTCAAGTAGTAGTAAAAAGTAGTCATCAAAGATATTACCCATAAGAGTAAAAAAGTTTTAATGAAACGACTACTCAAGTACTGAGTAACTGTTTCATACAGTACTAATGTCCGATTATTATTATTTTTGATTTATTTTTTATTATTTTTTTTTATTATTTAAATATGTAAGCAGCCAGACAAAATTATGAAATAATGTACAAATTAAGAAATGAGAAACACAAATCTCACTTTTTCACAGCATAAAGCTTTTGAAACAAATACCTACTATAGGTAACATATGTATGTTTGAACAGTGTAAACTATTTCCAGTGTATTTCCAGTTCAAAGTCTGCTTTCATCCCTTGACAATTCCCTTCCCACGCTGTCGTGCTTCTTACCAGAATGTCATGTTTTCCCACGCGGTCATCTCTCCTTACACGCCCCCAGACCCTGCTATCATCGGCGGCCAAGCTCACCAGATTCAAGCACGCACGACTCCGGTTTTGACCGTTACCTGATCAACGCTCCTACCTCTAGGGTGCTAAAAGCCCCTTGTGCCCCAGTGGAATCTCTGCTCTCGGTTCAGGCCCTCTGCCAACCATCATGCAGCGAACCCTTTCATTTATGTTACGAATTTCAGGGAACCACTCTGAGGAGATCTGCCTGTTGGTTATTGAGAAATCCCATGCTGCTGTACTTCTCGGCCTTCCCTGGTTAACGCTTCATCGTCCACAGGTTGACTGGACTAAGCATGGTTTTCAACAAGGCTCAGGCCACGTCACTTCTTCTTCATCGACCATATGACTGCCCCAATGACCTCCTTCTGGGTACCTTTCCTCCAAAGGGCCGTCTCTACTCTTATTCACGGCAAGAGCATGAAGCCATGAACGAGTACATCATGGGGGCTCTCGCTGCTGGTATCATCCGTCCGTCCTCCTCCCCGCTGGGGTCGGGTTTATCCATGCATTGATTTTAGAGAGCTTAATGAGATAACAGTCAGGAACTGCTATCCCTTACCGCTCATGTCTACAGCCTTTTAGCTCTTCCAAGGAGCCACCCTCTTCACTAAGTTAGATTTGCGCAATGCATATTATCTCATCCAAATTAGGGATGGCGACGAGTGGCAGACTGTCTACAACACTCCAACCGGGCATTATGAATATTTGGTAGTCCCGTTCGGACTCACCAACGCCCCTGACATCTTCCAGAGCCTAATTAATGAGACTTTTGAACCTTTTTGTATTCGTCTATCTGGATTTTGGACATTTAGATTTTTTCTCATGACCTGGAGGAGCACCAGCGCCATGTTTGCCAAGTGTTACAGAGACTTTTAGAGAACAACTTGTACGTTAAAGCAAAGAAATGTGAGTTTCACACAACCTTTACCACCTTCCTAAGTTTTGTCATCTCCCCCTCTCGGCTGGAGATGGAACCGGCCAAGGTTCAGGCGGTCTCCAACTGGCCAACCCCAGTCTCACGACGAGACCACCAATGATTTCTGGCCTTTGCCAATTACTCCTGCCAGTTCATTCGAGGGTACAGCTCGCCCTTTTAACCTTTCTGACCTCCTCCAAGACGTGCTTTTGTTAAAACAAGGAGGAGAGAAAGCCTTCACCAGCTTCAAGAGAAGGTTCACCTCAGCTCCCATACTGATCATCCCCGACCAGTCCCGCCAGTTTGTGCTGGAGATTAATGCGTCCAACACCGGCACTGGAGGGATCCTGCCCTAGAGGTCTCCACAGGATAACAAACTGCACCCTGTTCATTTTTTTTCTCCTGTCATCTGTCCCTGACCGAGAGGAACTACTGTACGATGTAGGCGATCGAGAACTACTCAACTACTCATCAAGTTAGCTCTGGAGGAGTGGAGACACTGGCTGAAGGGGACCGAGCTCCCATTTCTAGTATGGACCGATCACAGGAACCTTGAACATAGTGCCAAGAGGCTCAATGCCAAACAAGCTCGGTTGTCATTATTTTTCTTCAGGTTCAACTTTGTCCTGTCCTACTGGCCAGGCTCCAAAAACACCAAGCCCGATGCTCTTTCATGTCAGTTCTCTTTTCCCCATGACTCCAATCCATTTGACATGCCTATCCTGCCCTCTCACTGTCTAATAGCAGCCATTGAACTGGACATTGAAGTTAAAGTCAAGCAGGCGTTGACTCAGGAGCCCGGTCCAAGCAACATTCCCCCGGATCGCCCCTCTGTCTATGCTCATAGGTCCTGGAATAGGGTCATGGATCCAGATTGTCCTGTGACCCAGGCTCCGCCCGAACCTGCTTCATCGTTCACCAGTGCTTCTGGTGGCCCACGTTGGGGAAGGATGTTTCCAGCTTTGTGGCAGTCTGCGACATCTGCGACCACTGTAAACACGACAACCGGTTCCCTGCTGGCCTCCACACACCCTTACCCGTACCTCATCATCCCTGGTCTCACATTTCACTGGATTTTGTAACGGGACTACTCTCGTCAGATGGATACACTTTAATTATGACCATTGCCGACCGTTTCTCCAAGTCCATTGGTGATTTCAAAACCTGGTTCCGCTTCCTAAGCTTCCCTTCGTCAAGGAGACAGCAGAGCAACTGATCCTACAAGTTTTCCGTCTTCACCACAGTCTCCCTACTGACATTGTTTCAGATCAAGGCCCTCAGTTTACCTCATGCTTCTGGAAGGCCTTTTGTAAACTCATCGGGGCCACTCCTTGCCTGTCTTCTGGCTTTCATCCCCAATCCAATGGCCAAACAGAACGAAAGAACCGAGCAAGGGAAGTCGCCCCCCGGTGCATAACCACTCATGACGCTACCATCTGGAGTAAGTTCCTCCCTTGGGTCGAGTACGCTCACAACTTCCTGCCATCCGCTTCCACACGGCTCTCTCCGTTACAGTGCTGTCTCGGCTACCAGCCGCGCTGTTCCCAAGTCAAGAGGAGGAGGTAGAGCCTCGCGACCACACCTGCAACTGTGCGTCTGGATCTATCGCTTCGCCACTTCATTGACCCCCTCCAACAGTATATTTAGTTGCCCTACAAATGGCTCAGCAGATGGAACATAACATTAGAACATGTGTACAAGAGGCCTCACTTATTTGCTAATTATATATTTTAACATTGCAACATTGAATAACACAACTAAACTTTCCTTCACTGTCTACCATGGCTGAAGATTTCTTTTCCCCTCCGCTATGCAGCGTTTCTGTGTGGTCATTTGACTATATGTGGTTATTGTTATTGCGGCTGATTGGTCAAACGGAGTTGTGATTATTGTTGCTACGTCGGATTGGTGAAACACAGTCACGTGGTAGATCCACCGGCTGCATTTCTCAGGCAAAAGCAAAGAATATAAAATATGTAGAATAAATGGTTAGAAAAGTAACGAGTGTAGCCGAATGTAGCGAAGTAAGAGTAGTGTAACTCGCTACTACAACCTCTTTTTATAACAACACATTGCATACAGTAATACCCTTCCCTCAGATTCTGCCTCATTGCACTGTATTGTCATAAATGGTGGAAAAGTACCAATAAATATTATAAACTTTCTTATTTCTGAAACTGACCTCTTCAGATCAAAGTGACATTCCCTACTGGATCTGAAAAATCAGCTCAGATTGAACTTGAGTGTTTTTTTTTTCTCTCTGCGTGGTAACAAATGAGAGGGACGTGGAGTGCTGTCACAACACAGCTTTCAACTGTGTATCAGTGGTGTGTTTGATGTTCACTGAGCTTTATCTTCTCTTGAAACTGCTGCCAAACAAGCAGAGGGATGAGAGAGAGAAAGAGAGAGAGAGAGAATATCTGAGTGTCTCTGTATAATCTTTATATCTCGGTCCTCATTAATGCCACAAATAGTCATTTATACAGGAGCATGACTAATTTAATATAGCAGAAATCGTTAAGATTTCATCAGAGGGAATGTGGGACTGCGTTGGTAATAACTATCAGTCTACGGTACTCAGTTGGATGTTCGCAGTTGCATACAGTAGTAGAGACCTACACAAGTCTAATATTTTAGTAAAGTTCCTCGAATTCAGGATTGAGTTATGCACATGCTTTAGCCATTGTAATGGGTGAACCCTTCAGGCTATGCGCATGGCCTGTGTATATACACTAAATTGTCTTATTAACAAATAAATAATTGGTATTTATTGGGAATGGAAATTATTGGCTCACAAACAAGAAAGCTGTTAAATATAAATAATAATAATAATAAAATCATGCGATGCAATGAATGAGAAGATGCAAGCACTGAAAAAAATCTAATAGAAGTCTAATATGGTACCAATATACTGAATCTGCATGGTGATTACATTAACTACTGCAAATTCATTAACATGAGGAAGTAATTTGAGGATTATACGCCACATAGCCTGGAAACCCAGGAAAACACGATACATGTTGCTAAAGTGTATTATATAATTTGTGTTTATAAGAATGAGCCTGGTGTACTTGTGTGATGTTTAGTTCCTGTCCTTAGGGCAATCCATCTGTTAAGAGAGGAAACACTGGAAGAGATATTGCCTGGGAGTATGAGAGGGGTCAGCCTTGGCTTTTTACAAGCTCTTTTCCACAGTGTGGGGATTTGAGGGGGCAGGAGCTGTCAAACTGTGGTTTCCACTACACACAGTGCAGTACACTTTAAAAGGAATTACATGGGATATTGGACTGTGTAGAATTTATGATTTAACCCACAGTGTCAAGTTCATAATAATTTCATGCCTTGTTGAATCCTGTTCTAATTGATTGTAGTGACTTGTTTAATTTTAACATTATAATATCTTAAGCACAATCTGCTACCTTTGTTTTTCCCAAGATGGGAGAAGAATAGACAGAAGTTAGGTCCAGCTTTAGATGGTTTGTCCCCAGAATCTACAAAAGTCCTGGGTCTTCATTTCACCATGGGAAGGTGAGCTGGGGATTGAAAAGATTTAGATGATTAATCAGGGACAACAATGGGCAAAGCATACTTCCCTGAGGAATGCCTACGCTGAGAAAGTGGTTTCGCAACCTATTTATGTTTACAGGCAACATTCTCTCCATCAACTGATTTTATTGTACACTCGGGAAGTTTAGGGTTGAGTGGCTTGCACCAAAGGACAATGGTGGCAGCTCGGTAGTACAGGTTTGAGGGTTTGAGGCTTTAATCTTCTGATCAGTAGTCCACATTATAACCAAGGATCTACTGTACCCTTGTCTCTTGTCATACGTCCTGCTTCTGGGAAAAGATACAGTATGAAAGCAATAATATGTATTTGTTTCATCAGTGACTTAAAACACCAGTTTTGGTACGTTTTATAAAATCTGGAAGCTGTTCTTAGCCTTGGTGGCATGGTGGTGTAGTTGTTAGCACCGTGGGCATGCACCTCCAGAATAAAGGGTTCGAGTCCCACCTTCTGGTCTGTCTGCATAGAGTTTGCTTATTTTCTCCATGCTTGGTAGGTTTACTCCAGTTTTTCTCGCCACAGTCCAAAGACATGCAGATTAGGCTAACTGTTCTTGTTAGTCTTTCAGCTGCTCCTATTGTGAGGTTGCCACAGCGGACCATCTGATCCACACACAACTTGGCACAGGTTTTATGTCGGATGCCCTTCCCGATGCAACCCTCCCATTTTATCTGGGCTTGGGACCGGCAATGCATCCAGTGCGTTTGGGCATTGGGTGGGAACTGAACCTGGGCGTTTCGCATGGCGAGAATCCTACTGCTGAAAAAAAGTGCTATTCTTCATCACCTTCATCAATAAAAAAAAAAAATCCTTCAATTCATTTCAGAGATGAAGCAGATTGCATAGTCTACGGATCTCTAACTGCAGTATTGTAATGGGAAGCATCCTAAAGTAGATGTGTTGCAATACTGAACCACTTTATTGTGACAGAAGTTATGAAAACCTGTTATCTTGGAGCAGTGTGCATTGAAACTGACAATAGAACAGCTGGATGTGATTGCACTGCTGGAGCAAGGGGAAAATAATCGCCAAACTGAGCACCTCACCAGCTGAGTTAAAGTAGTCCATTATTCGATAGGGCTGTAGTTATTGTCCATTTAGTAGATGTTTGACAGGTTTTTGCGTTAGCATTAGCATATCCAATTGATAGTAAGTGGTATTTCTGAGACTTTCATTATTAACATCAGAGGTGCATTATTTTAAGTAAAGAATAGACATGCTGTTATGGAAAACGAATCAACAGCGGGATGATATAATAAAGTGGAGTCACTCTAAGGTTGGTTAATTCTTAATAGTATTACATCTGAAAGTGTTTAATTTTATTTAGACCACGGAAATTTACCAGCTTTAAAACTTTGTTTTCTCTTTATATAATCTTCCATAAATGTTAAAAATAAATAAGGATCATAAGGAAAATGATTAACGATAGGTGTTTATTAGACAAGTTGCTGTATACTGTTTTTTAAGAGACCTTTCTTTGAATGGTTGAATAATTTAACCCATTCGGAGGGTTTATTCAAAATGAATATCGTATTGAAGCATTTCTGACATTTCATCTGTTTATTTATTTTATTCAGTAGATTTATTTATTTATTTATTTGTTCATTCATTTCACATCTTTTCTTTGTTTTGATCTGTAGTGTGTACTCTTCTATGTACGGTTATGTAAAAAAAAAAAGTGGGTTGTTATTGTGAGAGGCGTCTCAGTCAGAAGCGGCTTCGGGCATAAATAGACTATGCGTGTAACTTTAGCGAAGCGCCATGCATGAAGAGCTATTTTACGGGATGCTTCGGAAACATCATGAAGCACACGCTCCCCGAAGCTTGCTGTCAAGTTAACTAGCATTCATGAAAGATTGAAACACAACATGGACAGTTCAGTGGCAAACTTAAAAGCAATTACTAAGGAGTAAAGTGTTGTTAGGGCGACATCGTTATCAAATGTGTTTTCTTGCTGAAAGTGCTTCCGTGACTGGATTAGAAAATCAGTTTTTGGCAGGTAGCTGCTCTGTCCTCTTTCTGGTAACGAGGACCGCCACTAAATCCTTTAATGGCACACAGTACTGGACTGTACTGGGCTACTTTCCTCCATGGGTATAATTCTCCACCACTTCTATTTTTGCAAAAGTAATAATGTTCAAACAATACCAAAACAAACAAATGAATAAAATATACAGTGGAACCTTGGATTACGAGCATAATTTGTTCCGGAAGTGGGCTCGTATTCCAAAACACTCGTAAACCAAATCAAAATTTTCCCATAAGAAATCATGAAAACTCAAATTATTCGTTCCACAGCCCAAAAAAATAAATACATAAAAATAATTGATACAATATACAAAGTAAAAATAAAACAAATTAACCTGCACTTTACCTTTAAAAAAAATAAATGTGAATCCCAACAGATAAGTGTTTCCGTTGTATTTGTATGTGTGTGTGGAATTAGTCCTTTCAATTGCCTCGTCTTACACAGTAAAACTCCTCCTCCCTCCCCTACCTCGCTTTTTAAGTTTCACAACAAACACACACAACGGTAACACTGTTTTAATGGGAAAAAAATAAATCTCTCTAATGACACTCGCATGAGCGCATACTAACGGAATCACTGCTGTAAAGTAAAAAAAAAAATTAATGAACCAGCACCTTATCTAATCGCGACAGACGTGAGTTTTCTGTGTAAAGCAGAGAGTGTCTGCGTATGGGTGTTTAAAGCGAGACAGTGTGTGTGTCGGTGTAAAGGCGAGAGAGTGTGTTTGTGTCTGTGTGTGTGTGTGTGTGTGTGTGTCGGTGTCAAATAACACACGCGCACACATATGAGACACGATGAAACAGAGAGGGAGACGTTGTTTATACCAGTAAGAGACAGGCACTAAGACCCAGCAGGGGAGACAATTACTCACAATTCCGCACCGCAAGAGAGAGAAAAATCATTGGTTCAGTTGTGATCACTTGATGCACATGCGTGATACATGATACTCGGCACTCGTAAACCAATACTTGCCCGGTTTTTCAAGTCACTCACTCACTCATCATCTATACTGCTTAATCCTGTATTCAGGGTCACGGGGGAGCCTGGAGCCTATCCCAGGAGACTTGGGGCACATGGCAGGGTACACCCTGGACAGGGTGCCAAGCCATCGCACGGCACAGACACACACATACACTCAGTCATTCACACACTATGGGCAATTTGGGAAAGCCAATTAACCTAACCTACATGTCTTTAAGATGTGGGAGGAAACCAGAGTACCTGGAGGAAACCCACCAAGCACGGGGAGAACATGCAAACTTCATGCACACAAAGACGGGAATCGAGCCAGGCCGGGGATCGAACCCGGATCCTGGCGGTGCAAGGCGACAGTGCTAACCACTACACCACCGTGCCGCCTTTTTCAAGTCAAAATATATTAAAAATCTTTGCTCGTAAACCACGTTACTCGCAATCCAAGGTTCCAGTGTATATATCTTAGTGTCGCTCTGGTTGAACAATCTTCCCAGTCTACGGTTTCACACAGTTCCTTTGTTTTAAACATCACAGTGAAAGCTGCAGTCCAAACACCAAGGGAAGTGCTTGTACACCTGTACTGTTTAAGGATTCAGGCGTGAAACACTGATCCCTTAAATCTCCCCATCTTATCTTCTAGACATCCCACAGAGTTCGCTACTAAACGCAACATTCTTTACAGTCCAATCCTTCACACCGGTCCTTATAGTCACTCTGAAAAATCAGTATGTATCAGGGAAAAGAAATGATGCTGGAGGTTTCGAAGTAGACAGACGCCGCACACCAGGCCAGGGCTTGTTTTAAGATATCACGGGAGAAGGAGAAGAACAGCAGCACCAACTCTGTGACTGTGTTGCTGATGAGCGAGGGTGATCAGGGTTGGATACCTTCCTAATTTTTAACCCCCTAAGCATACGGCTGACATGATGCTTGGTAATGATGCACTGTCGGACTGGGGGTTGTATGTGCACTGAGAAGTAGAAGACCTGTGCTGGCAAGGAAATGAACATGCTTGGCTTTTTTGAAACCCAAAACCAAATAAAGTCTGTCAAATATTTGTGCGAAGCCAAAGACTACCACTTTAATACCATTGTGCTGGTTTTAAGGGCAGAGGTCCTTTCTTCTTTCAGAATCTGTGCAATCAGTTGGCTTGGACCTGTACCATATTTAACTATAATTGACATTTTGGTGCAGCTATTAAGATGAGGCTGAGAGAGAGCATGTGTAATTTATTTACAAAGGATCATACTAATCAAGTTGTCATGGTAACATTGTAAGGTACCATCATGCTCATTTAAATGTTCTGCTGGGTTCTTGATTCTGATTGGTAGGAAGGTGTTAATTTTCTAGTTCAGCACTTTTCTCCCTACTTTAGTTGGGTCCAATCATGTTAGAGCGCTCCCACATCAGCGACAGCTAACAACCAGGGAGGCCGTTGGCTAACACGTGGCCTAACTTCCTCCGATGCATGTGAGGCTGCCGAATGCATCTTTTTTGAACCGTCGCTCACACTCCGTCAGAGGTTCACAGGCGCCCATGATTGTTGCTATAACTGCTGAGTATCGCTAATTATGCCCTCCCTCGGCATTCATCCCGTTATAGAGGACGACTGATCTGGTTACAGATGGCTATAGAATCACCAGGAATCAAATTAAAATTCCGAATTTCAAATTACCATGACACTCCAGATTAGCGCATCAAGAGCTTTATGGCTAGACACACAGAAACCTGCAGCTATGAAATTAGTATAGCTGCAAATCACCGGTTTAGTGCCTCATTTTTTATAAAATAACGTTTCTTTCACAACAATTTAGTTAGAGACATGTGTTGTGGGATCCAGTGATGGAACAGTTGGTAGGTTTTTCAGTAGGTAGTCTTCAGTGTAGAAGTGTTTAGTAAGATGTAGCATGATAACATGGCACTATGATGATAACGTTCTGGGTTTATAGGAGAAAATTGGATGCATCTGTAGATTGTTTGTTTATTCTGTAGTTAATGCATGGGAGTATGGCATACAGTAGTGCTGGAATAAGAATAATTGATGTGTATACAGTATAGACTTACTGGAAAACTGCTAAGGTATAACATGTGAGTAATAAAACACTCAAGTTCAAACACTTAATTTTGTATGTACGTAATTCTGTATGTTTATTTATTCATCCATCCACACACACACACACACACACACACACATATATATATATATATATATATATATATATATATATATGTTTGCAGTTTGCATGTTCTCGTGCTTGGTGGGTTTCCTCCGGGTACTCCGGTTTCTTCCCACAGTCCAAACACATGCAAATTAAGATAATTGCCATTTCCAAATTGTCTGTTGTGTGTGCCCTGCGATGGATTGCCTTCTGCTGAATCTTCTATATAAATAAAAGAAAGGTTTTGTCTGTACATCGGTCAGAATTCGCTCTTTCAATGATACATCGGAGGACCCAAAACTGATTTTGTCAAAGCTGATCATTACGCAAACCTGATGATAAGCCTTTGGAATTTGCCTGAAGTTAAATCTGCTTCACGAATTACATCAAAATATTGAGTAGAAGAGATGTTATGAGCAGCTTTGTGCCAGATTGCCTCACAGCAGCCAACGCTTTTTGGGACGAATACAATGCTTTTGCCCTCAAAGTGGGCGTGGCTATATCCGTCACTCAATAGAGCTAGTCAACGCCATAGTTTAACAGTAAATACGCAAATGACCATAATGCATAGCTCATTCTAAAAAAAAAAAAAAAACGGACAGACCTTTACAGACGTATAGACAGATCATTTCCTGCGGGAGGTTTAAAACCAGTTTGTCTCATAGTGTATGTTCGAACCGTGGTGCTAATTAAAGCAATCGAGGTGAGGGCGTGTAAAATATCCGAACTGAGAGTGTTAGCCGGTCAAATCGAAATGTTGAGTAAAAGTGATGTTATGAACAGTCAAGTGCTGGATTTAATAGTCAACTTTAAGCTGGGAGTGTACAGCATTTGGCTGATGACGAGTAAACAAGGTGCAAGATACTCAACCTGACAAAATGTGATTTCTTTGCAGTAATAAATTGGACAGAACGTTCTGCCGTACAGAAAAAAACACACATATGTGGACTTTAACCTGAAATAATAATATCACTGATTATTATTACATTAAAGCTCATCAGATTATTTTTAGCTTTAACCCTTTAAAATTATTTCTACAAACTCTTACTGGCAATGATGGGTACTAATGCTAGTATACATAAAACATGGAAAGATGGAAAAGAAAGACAATTAGTGCTTTGTGTTCTAGCAATCTGCATCCATTTGTCTCCGACTAAAGATCTTCACAATGATGATCCAAGAATCCTTATCAGTCTATTATTATTTTATAATCTATTCTACATCCATAATTGATTATCAAATCTTACAATCCTCTAATGGATGAATCGGCATAAATGATCGCACCTCATCAAATATTCTTGATATTTTCAATCTTGTTCGGTGTAATCAGCTCGGCTTTTAGCCTCAGCTAGTCTGTGTGGCTTTTAATGCATGTTAATGCTAGATATGAAAATATACACACACATATATATATATATATATATATAAAATTATCATCCATTAAGTTTATGGTCAGGTGCATTCTGTATAGCTAAGCTTCTTTATTTTTAGTCTATTCCGCGGAGACTTTCATGTCTCGGAGGATGAAATGCATGAGAGAGGTACAGTATCCGTGGTGTCAGGAGGACATCGCCGTCTTAAGTGAGGGCTTTTCTGTTTTCCGCACCCCACCCCGTCTTGTAACATAAACCTCCGTTATCAGTTCTCAGCGCGTGCAACTCCGGTGATCGCTCTGCTCGGCCGTTAGCCGCAGAGAGCCTCGAATTCCCCTTCACAATTACCGTACTTCATACTGACATACTGCGTATGACACCCTGTAGGCATCAGTCAAGCCTCTCCCGCCTACATATACAGTAATAGCACTACCGCCAATAAGGAGCACGTAATAAGAGCTGCACCTCCTCTTGTTTGAGGCCTGATTCATCCTTTTACGTTACACCACTTTTCTGTGTTTTACTGACTCATTAGCGCACACCTCAGGACATACGTTGTACATTGTAGGCGTATTACTCATCTGGGATCAACTGATCATCTGTACGGATGGGGGAAAAATGCTTTTTTTTTATTTATTTATTTATTTATTTTTGTTCCTGTATTCTGTGTCTGAATTTCATCATTTTTAACATTAATTTTTTCGGTCTTGATTTTGAACTGTGGAAAGTCATCTTTGTATAAGTGATGTGTCAAATACTAAAGGTTCGCATACCTTTAGGGCAAAATGGAGATCAGAAAACATATTTCATGCCATTAGGATGTTTTGGGGTGTCTGTATTATGTAACAGGATGTGATTAAGTGCTGTTATATATACTGTATATAGATAGAGAGAGGTGACTCAGCAAATTTTTCGCATTCTGCATTTTGTATGTATAATTCGATTTTTCTTATAGAACTTTCATATACTGTATATAGGCGACATGGCAGCTTAGTGGTTAGCACTGTCTTGGCCTTGCACCTCCAGGGTCGAGGGTTCGATTCCCGCCTCGGGGTCTGTGTGTATGGTTCTCCCAGTGCTTGGTACTGTAGGTTTCCTCACTGTACTCGGGTTTCCTCCCACAATCCAAAGACGTGCAGATTAGACTAAATGGCATTCCGTCAGTGTGTGTGAATGAGTGAATGAGTGTGTGTATGTGTGTGTGTGTGTGTGCCCTGTCCAGGGTGTACAAGTCTTCTGTATACAGGATTACACAGTATGGACGATGAAAGAGAGAAAACCTTCATATACGACAGAAGAAAACTTGAAAAGCACAACGTGAATCTGAGAACGTGTAGATTTCATGCGTATAGTTGTTGGAGAAAATACATAGCACTGATCCACTGTTCCTAAAAGCTCCTTCATTAAACACGGTCAACATGGCCGACACATACTGTACTGTACTACTAAGGACATTTCTCTTTAGGCGTGCATCAGGTTTAACATGAGCTTTAGAATAAATGCCTTAATAACTGTGCATGGTTGTATTCTGACTAATACATATGATGCTCTATTAAGCCATACGAGCAAGAGTGGTTTGTGTGTGTGTGTGTGTGTGTGTGTGTGAGAACAAGAGCGATGTAATGAATCACTTCCGGCGACTGCAGTCTGGTGAACTGAATCGGAGCCGGTTTACTGATAAGGCTAAGGGTTACAGCTCCAGTGTATAAAGCATGGCTGCGCTGGTCTACATGTGCACTCAGGTGGATTTAATACTCATGATGCATTGCAGGTGCTTGATAGAGTCAGCATTCAGTGTCTAGTCCAATGCCGAGGCAGATCCTTGCCTTTTAGAATGATTTTTAGCAGCTGGCCTGATGTGAGGGCGTCTATGTGTGTGTGTTTATATTTATATATATATATAGATCTAAAAAAATACTCCTTTGTCACAAACTTATTTAGTTCGATCAGGCTTGTACATGCTACACTAATCGTACAATATCAGATCATTCGAGGACCATAATCAACCTACCCATGGACATTGAGACCTTTGAGAACTGTGGACATACTGTATGCCTGTGGACTGTGGGAGGAAACCGGAGTACTCGAAGGAAACCCGCCATGCACAGGGAGAACTATTTGGACCCAGCAAGGAGAAGATGAAAAGGATGATGTAAGTGACTTTCAAAGTCTTTAAATCCAATATATACAGTAGACATTGAAATGCAAAACAAAAGGCATAAAATAACACTTTCTATTGAGATCTCATGTATTATACTGTACATTCATGGCATGTTATAATATATCGAGAACTTGTAATAAGACATTCATAAGGCATCATTAATTAACTTGTAATAGTGCATTCGATTATTATAGTGCATTATGAACATGTACTACAGGTTGTAGCATTGTTCATATTGCATTTATTGAACAACTGATGTTTTTTTTTCTTCAATCAATTATAATAACATTATATAAACGGTATATCTTTACCTAAACATGATGCAAAGTGGAGTTTAGTGATATAAGGTGTTATGAACACTAATTCCACTTTATCATGCAATACTAGCTATAAAGTGCAACAATGCAGAATAAGCAACAGTTTTGGTTCCTTTTATGACATTCGTAAGCTATGCATGGGCTTGTACAGATCACAACTGTTGGATTTATGACGTATTATGTGACTTACTGTAGCATCGTCAGCCGTAATACATACTGCACTACGGCTTCTCCTCTCTTTTATTTAAATACTAAGCGATACGCGTCATAAAGTCACTACACAGGATTTGACATTACACAGGGCTTTACATAAATTGTCTAGTGTTGCTTTATAAACTATTTATGCACCGTTTATGAATGTTTTAAAAGGCCTGAAGGGGATACACTTCAAATAAATTGTTACAAATATCTGTAGTTTCATTATTAATACCTGATGCATTTCGGACTGTTTTGTTTTTCCTTTAATAATGAATGAACATCTGTGAAACCTCACTCGTGAAATATCTCCATGCTATAAATTACATTCCTTTGTCTGGGATTGATCAAACGTTGCAGACTCTGTTCGTTTATTTATATATTTAAATAAAAAAAAAATAAAAAAAAAACAGATGGCTCCTGACATTGTTGGCATCTGAACCTGTGAGCTCCTCTTGCACCACTCAGGAGGCTCATTTACAGTTACTGACATGGCAGACATCCGTCACCGAGCTCGGTAGTGTTCTTCATATACCAGCTGTTCCAATGACATGTGTACAACGTGAGGCAAAAGTGCTATTCTAAAAGTTTAGATTGTTATCTTTTCGAACTTTTAAATACCTGTGATGTTCTTGTGTAAGGAACGTGAAGAAAACCAGCTTAGGTGAGGTGTTAATAGGTAACACATACTGTAAAATATAGCATTAGACTGTATATACAGTACAAATATACATGACCACTTTCGGTATGACCGGGAACATTCCACAATACCTATCGTTTTGGAGTTGCTCTGACCCAGCCGTTTAGCCATCACAATTTGGCCTTCGTCTCGTCACAGTACAGTAGCTACAATTACGATATTTTGTTACCTGGAAGCAAGTGAACATTTTGTCCTTGTCTTTGATGTGTTAGAAGCTGAAAAATAATTGGCAAGCATAAGGATTTGATCAACTTTGATAACCGCCAGATTGTAATAGCGAGACCAGTGGATCAGAGCAACTCCCTTTTTGGGTTGTTCCCAGTCTGCAGTGGTCAGGAAACACCAAAAGTGGTCCAAGGAAGAAAAAAACAATGAACCGGCAACAGGATCATGGGTGGACAAGCCTCAGTGATGCACATGGAGAGCAAATGAAAGCTGGTCTGTCGTGTTCCGGTCCAATGGACGAGCTACTGTAGTGTATCTCAAATAGCTGAAATGATTTACATATAGCGTACATAAAATGCTTAATCAGCAGAGTGTATGTTAATGCACACTTGTAAGAAGACGGCGGTGAAAATCTGACCTCGACTTTTGATTTAAAAATTGGAATGCTTCCCCTGTTCTCAGCGAAAAGAGTAGATCTATAAGCACCTTGCATTTGTATGTTTATAACGCTCACTGTTGCAGAATTGAGTCGGCCTCACCGGTTTCAATGAATCAGTCCAGGAGCACGACGATGTCTGAAAATGTCTGTCCTGTAAAGCTGTCCTGATGGAGAATAATCCTGATTTTGGGAAAAAAAATCCTCAACAAAACAGAGTTCACAGTCCAATCCAGTGGAAAACAGCTCCGAGACGAAATGGCGTCTGGGATTCCCCTCAAGATTTAAAGGCTCTGTGGACATTTGACATGTGTGAGATTTCCTTGCATGGGTGCGATTACATGTACAGATGTGTGAAGAGGGGAATGTCTATTACCGCCGCGCTCACCGCCGCGACAAAACGACAGCGGCCAAAATAAATCAGTTGCATTTCAGGGCAATTTGTGAAATGACCGCCAGGTGGCGCAAAGAGACCTTTACCGTCATCTCGGTTTTTAAAAAATAATTAAGTCATAAAAAAGTCAAAACAATATGCTGTATCGAAGAAATACTACAGTAATGGTAATTTCCACATCTGTGTATTTTATACAACAAGCATGAAAAATCTGAATCAGAGCTGTACAATAGTGTAATAAGTAAAAAAAAAAAAAACATTGAAGTTGAACATTAAAACAAGTTCACTACACTGTAAACCCTAATGCTCAAAGTAATTCAACACATTCAGTACTGTTAACCTAAATAATTGAATGAGTAATAATTTTGAGTACGTAAGTATCAATAACTTAAGTAAAACTTCCACCATTGTAAAACCTATAGCTCTCTCGGGGTGCAGTGGTTACGTGTCTCACCTGCCATGCGGAAAACCCCTGGTTCGATTCCCGTGTTGGATAGTTTACAATATATATTTTTATTTGTTCAACAAACTCAAAAATTGATAGTTCTGTTGGAATTATCATTAATTAAAAAAAAATATATGTAACTGATTACCTCAAATATTTGGAGTTTTGCCAACTTAATCGGGTTTACAGTGTAGGGTTTTGGGTCATCTTAAATGTTGTGTACTTTAAATTTGTAGTAGATAATACCGAAATAACTAAATGACTATAAAATTAAAACATTGTCAGGACGTGCTACTGTGTAAGCAGATGTCGTTGTCATTCAGCCCCGCGTGTGTTTTTGCAGTAGTATGGGAATGAAATGCAGTACGATATGATCATCATAATTTTCTTTAATAAATAATGACCCCCATTGCGC
Source organism: Clarias macrocephalus (assembly GCA_011419295.1). Lineage (NCBI taxonomy): Eukaryota > Metazoa > Chordata > Actinopteri > Siluriformes > Clariidae > Clarias > Clarias macrocephalus. Next base: position 32,343 of record JAAGKR010003673.1, read on the forward strand.
TGTACCACCGCTGGCAAAACCTTATAAAATACAATCACAGTACTAAAATAATAGTAATACGTATAGTCGTTCTTTATTTGCATCAAATTTAAGCAAAGTAAATGTATGTTTGTGTCACGGCGTGCGCCTGTGATGGGCTGCGCCCAAATCAATATCGCTCCTCACTCACTCCGAAGCTCACTAAGTAGGCGGCCTAGGTGCACACTGCAGGCACAACTGGTGAGCTATCGGCGCTAATGATCCCGAGCTTCTCTTCGCGCTATCAAACACAGCAGGAGTGTTTCACGGGGTCTGTTGGGGGAAACTGGACTTTAAAAAGCATCTCGATGTTTACTTACAATGTAACTGATTACCTCAAATATTTGGAGTTTTGCCAACTCAATCGGGTTTACAGTGTAGCAGTCAAAAAATATTCTAAACATGCTGGGTCAAAATTCTGGGTTATTTAAACACATTGTTGGGTTGCTCACGTTGGGTCAAATGAGATGTAGTGAGTCATTTACAAATTAACACCTGGTTGGGTAAATACGTGTGTGGGGAAAGGGGACAGAGATCTAGTTGAGTGGATCGTATGCTTTACATTGTATATTTGTGTCGAAGGCATATACGTAAGACTCACTTTTTCGGACTTAAGAACAAATCCGGCTTACGAACGTGCTCCCGGAACGGAACTCAGCCTGTTTGGAATAAATCCAAAATAAAGTTTGCTGCTTTGGGAAAATGAACAATTATGTGGTGGTGGGATAATGCAAAGTCGAGTTACTCATAATATCCTCAAATGTTTGATTTATTTATTTGTTTGTTTCTTTCTTTTTTTCCCCCTTAACCATGAGATGCTACACATTTTCTACATGTAACATTTCTACATTTGTTGTTGCTGTTTGGTGAATATCCATCGCACCGGTTCATTATCAATTATAAACAG
>JAAGKR010003673.1:35374-50566 GCA_011419295.1 Clarias macrocephalus
GTCAAATGAGATGTAGTGAGTCATTTACAAATTAACACCTGGTTGGGTAAATACGTGTGTGGGGAAAGGGGACAGAGATCTAGTTGAGTGGATCGTATGCTTTACATTGTATATTTGTGTCGAAGGCATATACGTAAGACTCACTTTTTCGGACTTAAGAACAAATCCGGCTTACGAACGTGCTCCCGGAACGGAACTCAGCCTGTTTGGAATAAATCCAAAATAAAGTTTGCTGCTTTGGGAAAATGAACAATTATGTGGTGGTGGGATAATGCAAAGTCGAGTTACTCATAATATCCTCAAATGTTTGATTTATTTATTTGTTTGTTTCTTTCTTTTTTTCCCCCTTAACCATGAGATGCTACACATTTTCTACATGTAACATTTCTACATTTGTTGTTGCTGTTTGGTGAATATCCATCGCACCGGTTCATTATCAATTATAAACAGTCATTTCTTCATCAAGCTTTCTTTTTGTTGAAGTTTCAAAAATCTCAAGTCATGTTATAGTTTTAGTTTATTTTTTAGTTTAGTTTACTTATATAGCACATTTACAACAGCCACAAGGCTGACCAAAGTGCTGTACATCCACATCACAAACATCATATAAAAAAGAGTAAAAATAAACAATTACAGAAATACAGAAGCTTATTAAGCACAGTAAAGCCTAGTAGGCCAGTGAAAACAAGTGGGTTTTTAAAAGGGATTTAAATGTAGTCAGACTAGGAGCCATTCGGATATATCAATTGGCAAGCCATTCCAAAGACGAGGCCCAATAACCGAAAAAGCACGGGCACCTCTACGCTTAAGTCTGGAATGTGGAATTAAACGGAGGTTCTGGTCACAGGATCTCAAACTTCTCAGGGGTGTGTGTTGGTGCAGCAATTCAGATAAGTATATGGGTAAAGTAAGTAAAGTAAAATTTTAAAATGTATTCTGAAATGAACAGGCAACAAATGAAGGGTCTTCAAAAACACACGAGAGTCACATGATACAGATGTCATAGAGAAACTATGTTAAAATTAAAAATGACTAGAGCAAGCGCATGCTACAGAAAAGTGATCAAATCCGATCTGATCTGATCAACAAGATTTAGGAGTTCAACAGCATAACTGCACCCTAACATTTGACTGTTAATCAGAATAATAGCCGATATTATAATATATAATATATAATATCAGACTAGTCCGATCTGCACGATTCAAATGGATTTTCAATGGGAATGAGAGGGATGCTGTAAACATGGCTAATGCGGCACACTGGTCCACATGGTTAGTAGAGACTATAGAGGCGTTTAAAGGAGTCTGACAAAGTCAAGGAACACAGAGGTATTGTAAGTGGATTCAAATTGCCGCTGCCTGCTGCGCGAAGTGTGACGAGCGCTGACGATCTCTCAGGTCTAATTTACGCAGCAGAAGGCTATTAGAACAGCAGTAGGCTCGAAAGTTGCAGGCTTATTGCAGGAAAAGTACTTCTTTAATGCAAAAGTTGAAAAGGTCTTGCGGTTTGATGTCATAACACTGGGCCAGACAGAAATAACATTCAATTTTAAGGCTGAAAAGTGCTTGTCGTAACGCTGAGGTCAGAGTAGCAGACGAACTTCAATACAGTTCAGTTCAGTGACTCGGGTAGCGCGGAAGGACTCGAGTCTGGTCTCCAGAGTTGTTCTGTATTGATCTCAGTCTTGGGCATTGGCCTCACTAAATATGGTCTTGATATCGATATGTATAAAAAAATACTATTTGCTTGCTCTTTTGTTTTCGTAAGCAGAAAGTTTAATAAAAAAGTCCAGAGTTTTTCTAGAGAAGGCAGTCTGGTCATGGCAGTAATATATAAAGGCAAATGGCTGTATAAAGTCTTGACCTCGAAAAGGATTTGTTGGTTTTCTGTTTCGATCGTGACTTGATCTCACTTTCACTGACTTGGCGCCAACCCTTTTAAGGACTCAGTGTTGGCCAGCCCTGGTCCTGGACCCGGCAATGGGAGTCTTGGATGCAACGTCGAATAAACATCTCCGGACGTGGACGTATCTTGAATAGAGTATAAACATCAAAGCAAGATTATGAAACTTATTTCCAGATATATGTTTTTTGCAATCTTTACACATACTTGTTTCACTTTTTACGTTTTGGTTTTACACATAAAGGCTACTACTACCAGTCAGGGAGGGCCGAAGACTATCACGTGGTTCCTCTGAACCACATGCTAAGTCCCTCCCACACCGCTGGGGGTGCTCAGCCAATCGGCTCTCTCTAGGCCCCCAGCTGTGGGAAGTTACAGCATCATCAGAGAAACGAACTAGCGATCTACGAATGATAGGGCTGATTACCGGAGGATTACTTTTACTTTAAGTTTCACGTTAATTTATTTAATAAATTAAGCACATGACCTATTTGCTCTAAAATCGTTATGCTTTCATCTTTGTGCTCCATAGCCTTTTTTTTTCTTCTGATCCCCTCTAAGAAAGGGTTTCCTTATGGGCACACCGCTGTTTATTCCCAATTGAACGTAGCTCTGATTTCTACTGCGCTTTTTTTTTTTTTTACAATGCGTTTAAGTGATCTCTGATCATACTCGTTCATGCTCAGACGTTTATTTTCATAAGGTTGACAGGTTAGCACTATCCCTCAGGTTTTAATAACGTGTTGGACAGTTCTTAGCAGTAAGTTCAGCAATCTCCTTAGTTGTTGTCTTTGCTCGATACAGGGCAATGATTTGACCCTTCTCTCCAGAAATCTATGATTAAAGCATCTGACAATCTAACTAGACTTAGGCATAAAGGTCTTTTAATTTAGTCTGTTGCAATTTCATAACAAGAAAATCGATAAATGTGGCTAGAATCAAGATACGTTCACTTGCTAAGATGTTATTTGGCAATTCGAGGTTGGGACCGAAGGTGGATTAATTGGCCCGCTGCACGATGTAGGAGTTTGCCTGTTAAACTGGAACCATCTGTCTGATAAGGACCCGGTTTTATCATCCTGAGAATGAAAATCTCTAATTTAGTCCTGGAAAGTAAGCAGGCCTTGTTGGAAAGCACCAGGGAAGATGATGGTTACTGATGCCAGGACCAACCCACTCGAACTACCTGAAGTTACTGTTGCTATCCAGTGTTACGAGCCATCTGTAGCAATCGCGCCTAGTCTGTCAGGGTGGTGGGGTAAAAAGACGACAGAGGACCAGACCATAGCGTGTAAGTGTCGGCATGCGTCTTATTAACTGGGACAAGCTGGGAGAAGTAGAACTACAGTAAGTAACGAAATGTATATGAAAAATAAATAAATAAATAAAAAACTTCCAGGCTCCCCAGGAACATAAATCCAGCAAAGAAAAGAAGGACAGAAGAAGAAAACAAGATGCCATATTTAGTAACCATATGGAAACTACTTCACAACTGTCACTCCTCCCACGGCGGGAACATGATAAACAATGGAGGTACATATCGTAGACATCGAGGGAGGGATAGAAGTAGTAAGGCATAGAGGAGCAGAGAAGAATCAGAAGGAGCAGCATGAGACAAAATAAAAAACACAGACTCGGAGAGACGCCGATTCGGAGGAGACAAAGGCAGGTGTTCAGACGCACATGCTGGGACGCAGCACCCATCTTCACGTCTGTAGGGATTTGACTGATGCGTGGAGAAAACTTTTTGTTTTTTATAGAGGCAAAATATAAACATTCATTCGACTAAAAAAAGTAATTATTACAAAACTTCACATCTAGAACTAATATCAAAAGTGCTGATGCAGGAAACGTGTCCAAACCTTACGGCAAATCAGATTGTAGAATCGTCTAATTAGGGCAATCGCGCACATTTCTACATAACCGCAGAGCCACTGAGTGTCGGACCCTCAAGCAAGACCCCAAAGCCTAATCTCCCGAGCTGTGGGTTCGGATTGAATACTTACTTGTAATTAATTCGCAGCTCTCAGAATAATCATGCAAATCGAATGTCAGAACATGTAAAGGCCCACGGACTTTTCCCGAACCCGAGCTCTTTACCGTGTGATCCAGTTTTGCCCAACTCCAGAGGTAAATCTCCGGCCTAGTACACAGCACACCGTCTAGTATATATAGTATTTCTGCATCACTGCTCTCTGACTATGAAACCCACACAATCCTGCCTTACACAATATCTTACTTTATTGAGGCTGGTTATGTAATATTCTACTCCCTGAGGTCCGATATTTTATAAGCTGCACCTGCAGGCAGGAACTGAATTGTGTTTACTGTAGGTTTTTCCTAATTAAGGAATCAGCGAGTCCAGCTGTCGTCGTTAGACTGTTCTTTTTTTATTTCTTTATTTCTTTCTTTATATATCGGATCGCTTGCTTTGTTAACGGTGCGGTCCGATCATTAGTCAGTGCCACCAATTTGGGTGGACAAAAGGCTCGGACCAAAACACGTTCATTTATCGAGTGCCTCATTGCTCTTCTGGAAAAAATCATGAAGAGCCCTTGACCTCGTTTGTGAGGGATGTGAAGTGTATAATGGATTTGTTGTATTTGTCTGATTAAATATACCATCAGAACAGTTTGGATTATTATTATCATCATTATTATATATATATATATATATATATATATAAAATTTTTTTTTTCCACGTATGGGCTCTTGTAAACTTCCACTGCAGTAATATGTACAAACTCTCACACCCTAACTGGGAACTAATTCCCAATAATAGGAACTAACCCTATCTGGAGAGAAGAAGGGGTCACTCCCAGTACTGTTTCACACTCACTCATACCTTCATTCAGGTGGCCTTAAACCCGATTTATAAAATAAAAATAAATAAATAAATAAAAACACGGTAGTTAAGATCACAATTCGATCGTCACATGAACCTTACAGCACAGTGAAATGATTTTTTTTCCCGCATATCCCAGTTAGGAAGCTGGGGTCAGAGCAGCCATGATACTGCGCCCGCATGGAGCAGAGAGGGTTAAGGGCCTTGATCAAGGGCTCAACAATGGCAGCTTGGTGGGACTGGAACTTGAACCCCTGACCTTCCAATCAGTAACCCAGTAACCCACAGCCTTATCTGTTTAAGCTACAATTGCTCATATAAATACATTGAAGTCTTTATTTGCGACATAGATGTTACACCAGCATGGTGGTATTGGAGCTTGAACCTTCCAATCAGTAACCCAGTAACCCTCCACCACTGGCCATTTATTAATAAAGTTGGTAGAGCTGGTTGGTTAGATGATCACTAACGCAGAGCCCCTGATCTACCACCACCTTATTCTACGCCAGCATTTACTCGGGCAGCAGGGATTCGACACAGTGCCTATGCCAAAGATGCCTATGCCATTTGTGAGCATTTATCCATGTGCGCTGGTGTTTCTGAGAAACCAGGGAGATCAGTCACAGTTGTTGCTGTGCGCATGGCTGCGATGTTCCAGTTATACTGTATGTCTGCCGGAGGTGCACGTCAGTCTACGCCATAGGGTTCAGCCTGGGGAACACGGCCAGGCAAGACCCACAGCATAGACTTGACAGAGAGGCATAAATCAGCCTTAACAGCACACATGGGTGAAACAACAACCCACAGGTGAACATTAGTGTGTCAAAGACGTAACGGAAATTTGTTAGATCGGATGAAGGCTTTCAGGTGAGAGGGGAAGAAACTTCAGAAACTTAAAGCAGGTCTAGTTGCCAATGAACTGCACCTTAATGGACCATGATCGTCTAGTGTCGCTGGAGTGATTGACAGGTCAGATAGCAGATGCTGTTGCTTCCACCCAGACATTTAGTGCCTCTTCAGAATTCAAGCTGAATTTGACCTACTCTACAATGTGTGGTGTTATAGTTATTAAAGGAAATTCATCTCATACAGTAAAAATTGGAAATGATAAGAAAAAAGCACATAAGGGTTCGTCTTCGTCTTCTTCTTCTTCTTCTTCTTCTTTTTTTTTTGACCAAAGTCCTTGGTTTTTAAAGAACATAAAGAACATGAAATCACAGTGTTTTTGCACAACTGTACTGTACGTACAATCTTTCACATGAGCGAAATAACACATCGGGTTTGTATATTCAGCCAAATGAATAACCAGCTGCATGCCTTCCAACCTAAAAGTGCAAAATATACAGCAGTGTCTACGCACACTCGCTGATTTTTACACCCGCTTTGTGATTTACTCTGGCATGAAAGTCAGTTCCGGAATGACGATTGAACAAATTAATATGTCCAGAGAGCATGCATTACATTTATGGAAGCCATTTTCTTCCATTTGAAGTCAAAATTATACCATTATACCGCGCTTCAATAATGGGAAAATTTATTTAAATTATTCCTTTCCAAAATCATGAGCGTTTCTCAGAATAATGACTTTATATATTAGATATTCAGCGCATGTTCCGACTTTCAGTACTAGCAGGTTTTAAACAGACCATTTAAAAAGGCAATCATTCTCATTTACCTTATCGATATTCACTCAGATTTACCCTTTTAAGAGATCTTAGGTTGTCCCTCTGGGTTCTGTATGGAATGTGTGAATGAACAAGGTGGTTTCCTATCACAAAGAGTTCGCTGATTTTCAATTAGCCCGAATTGTACCTCTGACTAATCGTATGGCTTGTACGCTAAGATTATTTTTTTTTATTATTTTTTTTTTTTGCTCGTTCCTTCCCCCACCTCATGATCTTAGTCTCTACCTGGAATTAGATCCCATTTTCTGTTTAACTGAGAAAGAATGAAACTTATAATTGCATTTTTAGTTTATCCTGTCTTATGCGACTTTTCATAAAAAAAGTGTATCCAGAGACCCTGCGGAGAAAAATACTGGTGGAAAGGAAGAAGCAGGGATCACTGGTGTGACTGATCCCCGAGACTGCTGGTGGCTAGCACAGTTGCCAGATTTGTTAAAAGCTAACACAAAGCCTGGCACAAGGCAGGAAAATACTGGCTTAGCAGGATTACACCGGAAATCATCAGGCATTTAGAGCAGTGTATTAGTTTACAGTAAAACATGGAGTAGATAACATTTTTGGAAGGGGTGTGAAAATGGTCAAACAAAATAAATAATAATAATAATAATCTTCTCATCACAAATGAATGGATAATTTCTGTGCCCTTTATTTTAGATGAAGATCTACTTTAGGGATGACAAGCGCGACTAGAGTTTAACTTCCTTATTAAAGCAAGGAAAGTGATCTCCATGTTCGGGGTTATTAAAAGTTGTTGAATTACAAATGAGAAGGGCATGTGTTCAAATCCCAGCAGCGACACAGGTCATGGTTGGCTCCTTGAGCAAAACCAAATCGTTTATCAAAAAAAAAAAGAAAATTAAATAAGTAAACAAATAAAAGTTATCAGCCAATTAAGTAAAGATTACAAGTTTAATTTCTTACATTACTGGTCTTGTTTTCATCTATATACGATAGATAACATAATACTTCACTGCTAATATGTCCTACAGTTACTTATTTATGAGGGATGTTCAAGTCAAAATGGGACTTGTAATGGAAATTTTGGTGAATGATGACATTCCTAACAAGCAATTGACATTTACAGACGACCTTAAGAACACCATGAGACTCTTAGCCACAGTCAACCAGTTACAGTTACACTTGAATGAGACAAACATATTAAAGAAAGCCAATGTCTATGAACGACAATCCCGGCGCTGACTGCAGTCGTTCCCATGAACATCCAGCAAGTGGAATGCGCTAAAGAATAACAAAATGACCTGGTTTGATTACCAACTCCCCGTACAGTCCGCACTCCAAGTCATTTCCACATGTTTCCACATGTTCCTGGGAGGCCAGGGTTTCAGACATGAAGCAGGCAGTATGATCACGACTCCGGCGTACTGAGAAAACTTTCTACCTTGATGGTGTCCAAGCTCTGGTGAAACACTGGGATGAGTGCATTAGTGTAGCCACGGATTATATAGAGAAATCCATGGGGTTTAAACTCTCAGAACCGTGGTGTTATTCTACATAATCAAACGTCCCGCTTTGAATTGAACAGCTACAGTATCACAGCATACAGCACTTTACTAGCAAACGTGTCCCGCAAACAAACAATATTGTCACTGACTCATGAATTATTTAATATGTTTAAGTATCATCAGTGTGAATTCAATTTATTAGTACATTTAAATACATTATATACAGTAATAAATCATTTTTAAGAAACAAAGTCTGTTGACAAATAAAAATATATATCGTACCGTGCAAAAATCATATTATGTCTGCATTATTATGTACACAGCGATTCCCTACAAAGATTAATGAATAAAGTTACCAAAAGAACTCATATTCTCCAGCACGCTCAGTAAAACCTAACAGCTGTTTTACTTAGAATACTGCACACATCTGTACCGAACACCACCGCTTACTGTATGTTCAAGCAAAGAGTTTCCACACCAAATATTGACTGTTTATTATTTATATTATTACTTAGTGCTTTTTATAGAAGTTTCTTTTCATTTAGAAATGTTTTCAGTAGCATCATTGCATATGGCTTTTGTCTGGATGTTCCCAAGACTTTTGCACAGGACTGTAAATAAAACAGCTGTTAGGTTTTACTGAACATGCTGGAGAATATATGAGTTCTTTCGGTAACTTCGTCACACTCGCTCCTTTCTATTTTCATGCAAAACCCAGGAGTCGACATTATTGATTGTTTTTTTTTGTGTTTGTTTTTCCCATCTGAAACCTGGTCTGTCATGTAATATGTCGCTTTCTTTACAGGCATGCAAATATTCTCCTGTAATGTTATTTATTCATTTAGTGCATCTTTCTAGGGAATGGTCTTGTACATAACGATGCAGACATAATAAACTTATATAACAAAATTTGCACTACAGACTAAAACTTTTGCACAGTACTGTATATTTTATAAAATAGATGTGATTTGAGGAAATATATTCTATTTCTAGTATTCATTTAAAATATTAGTGAGTTTGTCTATATTCAATTATTATTTTTATTATGTAAAGCCAATGAATTGTTACAGGTTTAAAATGTGTTAATAGTCTACATACTTTTATTCATGAATTCATGTCCTATTTTAAAAAGAGTTTCTGTATCTTCCGGGGTTTATTCTGTTCTATTTGAGCAGCAGGCTTACTTTAGTTCCCTACGTTCCCCTCTCCCTGATCTCCAGAAACATACAATATAGTGCTTGCAAAGATCCCCATTTCTATCTCGGTTCTCTCTTCTAACTGTTTGAGACAGTGTTTTTTGTTAATCATGTTCATTTAATATAATTTAATTCTCGGTTATTTCCAGCAGTGATGATTTTAGTTCTCTATCTGCATCACTATCTGACTGTCATGAGAACATAGTTATATGGTTTAGATATAATATACGGTATATAAAGTGCACATGGACGTGTGGGAACGAGACAGCGTACAGATTAAATAATGCAGTGTGCACGCAGAGAGAGCATTTGTTTCTATTTCTGGTGAATAATTTTAGTTGTTTAATTATTCACTCTCCACTGTGGTCACGTTGAGACGCGTGTCCATGTGAGCAGGGTTTCTCATGCGCGCATTTACATGCGCTGTCACTCAAGCGTTCGGTTGCATTCGCGATCCACACCTCCCCCGTAATTTACTCAAACACCGGTGACGATGTTGCTGTCAGTTCTCCACGTGAAGCGGTTATGTGATTTCACATGTCAAGCGAGGGAATAACGGCGCTAATATCACACTCACACGTGCGTTTTGACACGGGAGTTGGGAAAAGCCATTAATAAGGAACGGGCTAGAAGTCAAGATTCAAATCCGGGAAGGATCAATGCGGCGACTGGGTGAAATAAGGTCTCGTGGCATGTTTTGGGAAATGATCCGAAGGTTCAAGTGTGAACCGAATCCGATACGTTAGTGTGAACGAGGACAAAGTGACCTTTTGAAGAGATCGATTTAAAACATAAGGTGAGACAGGTGACACAAGAGGCAAAAAAGTCAATTGTAATAGTTCTAAAACACAGAATTATTATTATTTTTATTTATTTTTAGGATGCTAAGGATAATACAAAATTGATTGTCCAATATTGTACATTATCTTGTGTAATATTACACAGTAGACTTTAGTGGCGCCAAGGTGAATGCAAGGATGTGATAAAACTTGCTTCATAATATTTCCATTTAAATGACACTTATTATGAAAACATGAATATTTATGTTTTTTTAGACATGAAAAAATGTGTGTGTGTGTGTGTGTGTGTGTGTGTGTACAAACAAAAATATTTGTACAAAAAACAGACGTCCTGCATTTCCTAATGCTTTTTACATTTTTTAAAACTAGCCAATTAAAGTTTCCCCCTATAGTGACATCATATAAGAAGAGCCCCTCCCTCCTCCAGCTTGTTGCTCAGCTCTGCTGTTCTCTCGAGGGGTGTGGCTCAGTAGTAGTTCATTTACATAAACACTGAAACAGCACATTCAGAGGAGGAGTCAAACAAGAGTTTGTAGTATAAAAAAAAAAAAAACAGATTATATCATTATCTTAGCTGGATTGTCTAGCTGGAGCATTAGCTCACACACACACATACACACTCTTTTTAGGGCAGTTTGAGACCGGTGTTCATTTGTTTAATTATTTATTTATTTATTTATTTTTTTTTTTAAGAATAATGTTTCAATTGCAACTATTAAAAGTTCACACAGCTTAGTTGACATTTATTTATGTATTTATTTATTTGTTTGTTTGTTTGTTTGCTTTTATCTACCAGGCGATTACAAATTTAAAAGTGAATAGTTGGGACAAACCTGTTTCCTCCAGGTGTCCGGGCTAAATTTTATGTATGTATGTATGTATGTATGTATGTATGTATTTCTCCCTCTGAAAACCTTTTTACATTTCAATAATATTCCTCCATCCGTGAGAGACCAATGGTTTTGCTTGTTTTGTGTTTTGTTTTTTCCCTCAAAATAGATTTCCTAATGAGAGTGTTTCAGCTTTTCTGTCTGGTGATCAACCATTTTGAAAGAACAATCCATACCCACATCCACATATTCTATCACATCCACAATGCAAAGAATTATAAGAAGAGGTTCATCCAAGTTTTTTTTTTTCCGGGTGAATCTCGGGGGTCTGTACAGTAATGTGTACAGTGTACACGCTGACATGCGCATGCTATAATAATTCACCTCTGGGCTGATGCAATCTACGAGTATCCATTACGGCTTTATTGCAAATTATAACAAATCACATTAAGGCGGAGAGCTTGTACTTAAACCGTTTTTAATGTCTCCTGTAATTTTGTGAATCAGTAGGTGGGACACTCAGGAACTGTGATTAATTGCCCAGAGGGATTAAATGGTATTTTACTGTCAGTTCACATCCTAATTAAATAACTATAATCACCATTATCTTATGTTTCCTACCCTCGTGGTTATTAAAGCATTAGTCCTGTCTGTTTTGTCATAGTTTCAGATACACTCACTCTCAACTCCCTCTGAGGCTGTCCAAAACGAGCTCTTATCCTTTATTTATTTTTTTTTTAACCAGTGCTATTTACAACACCTGGAGGCAAAGAGACTAGTGCCGATCAGCACTAAAAAAGTTGAATGGAGTTGAATTTTATGCAAATGAGACGCAAAGGAGCGCGGTGACTATTAGTAGGAGTGTGTGATGCTTTTTTTCCACGATAAACTGTTTTCTTTGTTTTCACTTTTTTTATGCTTTGTTTGTAAAAAGCGTCATTTGTTAAAGCTACAGTACAAAGTGGGGGATAAATAGAAGCCTTCATGGGATTACTTTTGTAATGGGATGACTTCATTGTAAAATGTCCCTTTTATGATGAATGAATAAAATACTCTATCGATTTATCTATCTGTCTGGTTATCTATAAATAAATAAATAAATAAATAAATAAATAAATAAATGAGCCAGGTAATTGTAATTTCCTCCAGGATTATAGATCAGCGTTATGGATTTTCCGAGTGAAAACTAATGAAGATTGGAAAAAGTTGTGAGCCGATGCATTTAGTTGGGATAAATAAAATAAATAAAGATCAATCATTAGTCCCAACTCCTGGGACACGCTGAGTACCAGCTTGAAGTATCTGATTTACCCAAAGCATCACTGCCGCTTTCATCATAAATAAAAAGACAGTTAGTGACTGTAATGAGGAAATGAGTCGTACTGACACGAGCAGACGCAGTAGTGATGTACAGTATTACTGCTTTAGATGCCATTTTGCTTTAGAATGTTTGTTTTCTCCTCATATTTGTCGAAATTTTACTTTCAGTGGTAGATCTTTGGTCAAATACTGTAGCTGGCCTTGAATGCATTTTCTAGCTATGTCGTTTGTGTTGCCATAGTAACTGGCAGGATGTTCGATATGCTAGTGGGAGATTTAAGCAACAGGGACTGTGTGGACGTGGAAGCCGCAGTCAGTCAGCCATAACCCCAATGCTGTTGTGAGATGGAGTTCTTGACGGGTTTATTTGGCAAAGAGAGAGGCTTTTGGCACTTGTTGTTCGGCTAATCTCAGAGGAAGGGTTCCTACTTTTATTCCCAGTCTGTAAAATTTCTGAAAAAATTGTCTATAATAAAACATAAAAAAATGAATCTGCTTCGCCTAAACACTAAAGCTATGCGATTTAACCAATTATACAATTTAATTAGTCTTTTGTATTTCGATGAATGAAGACCAATGATGCTCAGTTTTCAGTTCAGAACTGAAATTTGCACTTTTTAGATGTTTTAAGTACATTTTTAAACATAAAATTTTCTAAAACCGGTGAATTATTTAAAAAAAAAAAGAAATTCTGTAACTTTAACAGAAAATAGAAACCGCTTCCATATTCCACAGATTTTCCACATTTTGTGCAAGTATTGATTACTTTTCTTTAGAGTTTATGGGCAGTTGGTTCAATACCACCACCTATGGGAATGGAGTGTAGAACACAAGACTGAAAGAAAAGATTATGAGGCATGACATTCAAATGATGAACAACACAAGTTCAACAGCATTTTAATACTCATTAGTACGAGTCAGGGCTGGACGGGGAATGTGGTAATAACTTCCAGCTGAGTTCCAGTAACATGCAAGTGGATCATGCGCTGTCCTGCCAAAACAGAATCCCTGTCGTCTTCAAACTGGGCTGTTTTTTTTTTTTATTATTTAATTATTATTATTATTTTTTTAGGCCATTAAAGGAGTTCCTGGGAGGCCGGCATTTCAGATTTGAAGCAGGCAGTCCGGTCACTGAGAAAACTTTCTACCTTGATGGTGTCCAAGCGCTAGTGAAACACTGGGATAAGTGCATTAGTGTAGCAGTGGATTATATAGAGAAATAAAGGGAGTTTTTACTCTCAATACTGTGTTCTGTTATTCTACACAATCAAAAGTCCTTTGACTTAAACACTCCTTGCATTTTTAGTAGTTTTTAAATGTATCAAACCTGTAAAAAAAAAAAAAAACTACAGTGCATACAGTCTTATGCAAAAGTTTAGGCACCCCTTGATAAATAAGAGATTTTGGTGATTTTTTAATTGACAAGATGTTAACACAGTCTCTCTTGGAAATGCACAATATTTTCAGCAAATATTGATGCATAGTTATTTCTTATGCCATAAAATGATCAAAAATAAAATCATTATTATGGCACTGTGCAAACGTTTGGGCACCCTTCATAATCAGTACTTGGTAACACCTCCTCTGGCAGATATCACAGCGCGCAAACGCTTTTTATAGCCAGCTAAAAGTCTTTAAATTCTTGTACTTGGGATTTTCTCCCATTCTTCCTTGCAAAAGGCTTCTAGTTCTATAATATTCTTTGGTTGTCTGTTTGGTAATCTGTTATTTATCAAGGGGTGCCTAAACTTTTGCATAAGGCTGTGTATGTATATACTGTACACATTATCATTATATATAAAATGTAAACAAATTGCTGTAAACAAATCAGACAGAATCAATAGCTGCAGTGTTTAAAAATTGAATCGAATTGTGTTTTGTCCATTTTGTCCTCTTACAGCAAGACGATCCTTACATAAGCATGTCACATGACTCCGAGACCATTCCACAGCTCTGCCATAGAAAAGCAAATCATCACCATAATGGAAGGCTTTGACCTGAGAGGTTATTTCTGGATTATGATTTCCAATAAGAGGGCAAGTGGTGACGAGATATATACGCAAAAAAAATCTTTTTACTGAGACGTCGTCCTCAGAATTGTCTTCATTATCTACAGTAGGGGTCGAACGGGGTTGAAAGCATTAGAGCCCTTATTTTCATTCACAAATGGCACGGTAGAGAAATTGTGTGTGTGTGTGTGTGTGTGTGTGTGTGTGTGTGTGTGTGTGTGTGTGTGTGTGTGTGTGTTGGGGGATTGGGGTTGATGCACAGCCGAGGACCGCCATGCGTTCTTGTTATGGAATTAGTGAAAACGTTTTAGTAGTGAGATCTTTACTGCTCAGTTAGACGCCTGGCCGCGTTTCGTCTCCTCTGCTTTGTCTACGTTGCGATTCCGGATCGTGATGGTTTGAAAAGAACGAGGTGCGTCTGTCACTTATCAGCGGCGTATTATTAACCCGTGCACCTACTGCAGGTTTTCCTCATGCACCAAGGTAAACATGATAATTAGTCAAGCATCTGGCGGCGCTGTGAACGCAGCTCCTCGGCATCACTACACCCGCAGTCATGCCCTGCTTATTTACCGCGATGTCATTCTTCTTGTTGCAATTAATGGAAGAAAAGAAAGAAAGAAAAAAAAACAACAATAAAACCAGCATTTGAATCGTGAGCTATTGAATTATTGGATTAAGTAGCTCCAGCTAATGGAGTTTGAGGATATATAAGAGACGATGATGGATCACAGATTAATCATCAAGGCTGCTAATTCCTCCATTTATCTGCCTATGTATCATCTGACTATCTTTTTTTTTTTTTTTCTTGCCTTAGTTTCAGCTTTGGGTCATGACTGGATGCACTATAAACTCATCTCTTTATTATCCCGGACGTTTTATGGAAACTTTGTCGCCTTTTCTTGAGAACGTTCCAGATGATGCAGCTTCGCGCTGATGAGCCGCTGTACAGCTGAAGATTGGAAAAATCCTTCAATTCATTCTTGTTTACTTACCGCTTCTGATCCTAAAGCACGACGACGCATTAATCAAGACACCAATCAAGGCATGAAAGCCAGGATTTTCTCTCTCAACACAGATGCTTCAGTGAGGGGGGGGGGGGGGGGGGGGGAAAAAAAAAAAAAAAAAAAAAAAAAAAAAAA
>JAAGKR010003673.1:50588-71216 GCA_011419295.1 Clarias macrocephalus
GCCCCCCCCCCCCCCCCCAATAAACAACAAAACTACAAGATACAGACAAAAACTGCAGCACATGTACTGTTGGATGTAAAGCAACCTGTGTCAGGTTACAGATTTGCAAGGTCGTTTTTACTGTAAATACAGCAAGCTTATACTGTAGATGTGTAGCTTTGTTTAACGACTTGGAAAAATATAGTGCAAGGATCATCAACCCGAGTGGAAAGTGAATTGAAAAATGGCTTGGAAGAATACGGTGGCATAACCAAGCGAAGCAAGGAATTATTGGTTGTAGCTCAGCAGGTTTCAGGCGTGAGCCATCATGACGTCTGTAGCGGAGCCGTGCATTCATGTCCAGCATTTATATAAATTAGGCGGCACGGTGGCGTAGTGGTTAGCATTGTCACCTTGCAGATTAGGCTAATCAGAGTTCCCAAAAATAGCTGTAGTGTGTGAATGCATGTGTGAGTGATGTACAAATTGGGACTCCACTGTCCCTGGTTGGACTACAGAGGATCTTGGATGGATGGATGGATTTACATAAATGAGGAAAAAAAACAAAAAACTAAAAAATCTGTCATAAAAAGTTCCATTTTTTTTAAATGTCTATATTGTTGATTAATTATTATTTTTTTTGTTTGTTTGTTTCATTTTTTCTTTGTGATTTGATTAGTACAAAGCCCCTAACGATACATAAAAATACATGGAAGAAAAAATATACTTAAAATATGTATTACAATAATAATAATAATAATAATAATATTAATAATAATAATAATTTATTTTTAAATAAGTTTTTTTTTTCTTTTTTTAAATATTCTTTTCTTATGTCCCTTAGAAAGGTCAGTAATAATCACATTACATCATGCATGCATCAAGGCCATTTTAGCAAATATTAAGTGTGGTCCATTGCCCTGTGGTGGCTCAAACACTTGAGTTGTTAATTAGAGGGTCAGGGGTTCGAGCCCTGTCACTGCTAGGGTTGCCACTTTTCGGTCTTTGAGCGTGGCCCTTAACCTTATCCCCATATACAGGATAATTCCCACCCCAGGAGATGGGTATTATATATCTCCAGGGTCGTCCTCAGTGCCAGTCCCAAGTCTGGAGAAATGTGTGGGTTGCAGCAGGAAGGGCATCTGGTGTAGAAACCTGTGCCAGTAACTCGCAGAGAGGGGAAAAAAAAAGCTCAAGGAAAAAAAAAAAAGTAGGAATTATTCAGTGGTAAATTTCTTCATAAAAAATACTGAAACCATATTATAACGTCATGTAGGAATCATGATGTATCGTTGCAGCTTAATTCAGTGTTTCACATTAATAAAGTTACGACATCGCATTAGGTCATAAGCACGTTGTTATAAAGCTTTATGAATACGGTGCCGTATTAAAAAAATATTAAAGCCTTGAACTGCTAAGACGAAGTGAAAGAGCTGGAGATACGTCATAAACATCGTCAGGAGAAAGCCTTTCATAAAGTGGCCGTACTTCTTGGTGAAATGTGGTGATTAAATATTAACAGACTTCATCGCATTGATTTAGACAAGCAGATATCGGCTCTTTGAACCGGCAAACTGAGTATTTTTTTTCTTTTTTAAACATTATTGAATTTATTTCTTTTTATTATTTTTGCTTGGCTTCTGTGTATGTCTTGCAACCAAATCAGCCCCGGGCGAGCATGTAGTATTTCAAACCAAGCTCGATAGCCAAAGAGCCTCCAAGAATTGGATCCTGATCATGCAGTAGAAAAAACCAACAACAGCAACAACAAATTGCCCCACGTCTGAGCAAACCTGAGCTACATCTCATCCAGCTTTCATCACCAGCCAGAGATCGTTAACATCTCCAACAGCAGCTCGGATTCGTCTTCATACAGTTTTCATACAGAGCCTTATATTTCACTTTTTTTTTCACTCGCTGACTATTTCTGCTCATAATTTTTCAGGAACATTTCTGGTGTATGGAGGTGTATGTAGTCATGTGACCACGGCTCATCAATAATATTAGAGTAAGAAGCATGCAAGAAAGAGATTGTTACTCACGCTGTTAAACCCACACCACGAGATGTAATAGTGTTTATAAGAGCCGTTATGCAGAGGAGGATGTGATAATGCACAGGAAGACCTTCCCATTCTGACATAACATGGGTTTATTAACTGGAACCAAAAAGTAAAAAATAAAAAGCCCCCAACGGGGCTCTGAAAACTAAAACCGTCTTCTCTGGTTGAGTCAGCCCCTTATGTCTGGTTTTATGTGTTTATAGCTTTAACTGAGACTGCGAGCTCACACTTGTCGGATGGTGCGGTCTCGTTCTCTTTCTCCTTCATTCTCTTTAGAATGCTGGATTCTTGCGTAGGCTTTGGCTGCGTCTTTGTCTCGTCTTTGATCTCGTCTCGATGCACACTTTGTCTTTAAGACCCTAATACCATACCGGGTGCTACCTAATGCTCGCACGACGTATGCAGGTATCTGGGGGCCTTAAATAGACACGCTGACAGGTGCAGCATGTTTGCAGTGATTTCCTTTACGGAGGCGTCGCCTAGCAACTGCGTGTCTAGGTGACCCCAGACCAACCTATTTAGAAGACGGCGACCCAGCCTTCTGCGGATCTGCCCTTTATTTCTCTATATAATCTCCTGCTACGCTAATGCACTTATCCCAGTGTTTCTCTAGGGCTCAAATACCATCAAGTTAGAACGTTTTCTTGTACGCCGGAGCCATGATCTGACTGCCTGCTTCACAGACCCTGGCCTCCCAGAAACACCTTTAATGGCCCAAACATGTGGAAATATCTTGGATCAAGGTCAGGACTGTACAAGGAAAAGGTGGCAATAATTCCCATCCTTCTTTAAAACATTTGCACTGTTCAAATGCTTTACTGCGTCTAAGAGTCTCATCACCGTACTGTGCTTGAAATTTTCTGTAAATGTCAACCGGTTTTATGCCTCCATTCCCCAAAATTTCATCACAAGCCAGAGTTTGTCTAGAACAACCCTCGTATTTTATGTATGCATAAAAATCTTAGAGGGTGGTAAAACTTGACATGATGAGCTGATTTCATCTTTAATCTTAACTAATTTCAATCTTGTATTGAATAGTTAATGGGCTCATATTAGACATGATCCGATAAATTCTTTATATTAATCAAGGTTAATGGGAATTTCACACAGATTTATAAGAAACAAGAGCAATAAATATGACTTTTGTTGAATTTTATATAATAACTTTGCAAGATGCCTCTCGCCTCTAAATCTCTTTGTATCTTTTAATATGAGGTATTTAAACTTTAACGAGTGTCCATTAGAGCTGTGATGATGTACTGGTATGATGGTGTTATACTATACATCAAGCTCTAGAATCAATATTTTTAAAGATTTATGTCTTCTACTTATCTAATATTCAATCCATAAAAGTCCAGGGATCCTTATAAAAAAATCCTTAAAATCGACAAGTCTTAAGTTAAAATATGACAAACACCTTATGTTACAGAAAGCTGTATTAAAGATTAAGGTGGATAATCAAATGTAATATATGTTACCTAGCAACCAATCATACACAAAGTAAGTACCAGAATTATAAATAATGGTAAGTGGAAAGTTGCTCTATGTTAAAGTATGTGAAAGTTATTTCATGTACAAGGACCAGCCATACCGTTCAGTATTACATCTCATATTGTGCGGCTCTGGTCCCTCGGAGCATGACTGCATGAGACCTCGGGGGTGTGATGTAGTATCCGGGACCTGGACTACTTTTGGCGCTGTGGGTCGTGGGGTGGGGCTCAGGGATTGGACATGCTTGTTCCTTACATCTGTGAAATATGGAGACTGGATCAACAACCTGGAACTCTTTGCCTGCTAAGCCCTATACACAGCAAGCTGCGATGGGGTTTTGATACCTTTCTGTCGTGACCAGCATTGACTTTGTTTCAGCAATCTGTGCAGCATTGGGAGGCTTTCTGTTGGATCGGCCTGGACAGGCTGACCATTGTTCCCCACAGGCATAAATGAGTCTTGTTTTCCCATGAGCCTTTTGTTGACCAGTATAGAGGTGTGTGATTGAATGTTACTCAGTATCAAGTATTCAGATTTAGCTATAATTGCTGTACTATTACATTTATTAAAAA
Organism: Clarias macrocephalus; assembly: GCA_011419295.1. Taxonomy (NCBI): domain Eukaryota; kingdom Metazoa; phylum Chordata; class Actinopteri; order Siluriformes; family Clariidae; genus Clarias; species Clarias macrocephalus. The sequence goes on from JAAGKR010003673.1 coordinate 54,691, forward strand.
CAAAGACCATAACCAATTTCCTGTTTTCAGTAAAGCTAGCATGATGTTAGCATCATGCTAGCAACATGCTAATCATCTTAACATCATGCTAGCAACATGCTAATATTGTTAGCATTATGTTAGCAGCATGCTAATTATAGTAGCATAATGCTAGCAACAAGCTAATCATATTAGCATCATGCTAACACCATACTAATCATACTAGCATCATGCTAGCAACGGGTGATTCATATACCATCATGCTAGCAACATGCTATTCGTGTTAGCATAATGCTAGCAAAATGCTAATCATGTTAGCATCATGTTAGGGTTGTGTGGCTTATTAGCATCATGATAAACGCAAACGAATGATTGGAGGCCTGAGTTAAATGAGCCCTCCCCCATGTCTCTATGACATTGGGATCCACAGTTAAAGCCCCATTGGGGAAAATTTAGGCACCTCTTGAGCCCCAGGGGTACAACGTATACCCTCTTGCTTGCTATGTTCTGACACAACTTGCAAGCCTCTTCAAATCTGGTAAATTTGAGATTTCTACGAAATTCTACAATCTGTCAAAATTGGTCTCAATATTAAGTCTATGGGACTTTTTGAAGTGTTACATTAAATAGTTAGCATTAAAAATAGTTGCTGGGGTTATAGTGATCTGTTTAAGATGGAGTTGGCAATAAGTCTTTAGTCATATTTTCCAATAAATTTTAGAATTTAACTAAGTTTTCATTAAAATAGTGCTAGTTATCCCAGCAAGTTATCGCCATGCTGGGAAGCAAAGACGTTCTTGTTTCCTACAAACTTTATTTAAAAACTATTTAAATGTGAATTATATTTTTCAAGAAGGTTGATGAGTTGTCCTGCTTCTGTAATATTATTTTCCGGCGGTAAAAGAGCGGAATAGTTATAGCTATTGTCGTGAATGAGGCCCTGAAGTTGTGGTTGTCATGGTTACTAAACAGATTTTATACTTGGGATGTTTCGGTAATACAGCTCCTGGTGTATAATGCAGTTATTCATCTCAGAGTCCATTATTCATGAAGGTATAATGAGGAACACACACACACACACACACACACACACACACACACACACACACACACACAAATACACACACACACACACACTTGAAAAAAGAAAAAGGGCGGATGGGGGGTATTTGGATAGGCAGAGGTGTGTATAGGAATTCTGAAAGAGAAAAGACCTTGTAGGATTTGTTCTTTAACTATATTAGACCCTTTTAAAAACAAATAATTATACTTGAGGAACCAGCGCTCACTCTGGACTCTTCTCATCATTGTCCAGGAATAAAACCCAAAGCTGCTTATTTCTCTAAACCAACATGTCCTGAAGTGTTTTATTTATTTCTCTTCTACTTCGTCAATCTTCCATCTTTCACGTATTCATACTTATTCATATAAGACTTGGCACACAATTATGCTTACTAAATGTTAGAGTTGTAAAATATCCTTGAGGTTTCCAAGAAATGAAAAATCCTAAAAAGAAATCACAGAGAGTAAACTCCTCCATTCTGGAGACGAAAGCATTTAATTTTGAGCTTTAACCTCGGACTGTTTCAAAGCCCTGACACTGGAGACTCCTTCCCTAAACGCTACACAAAGCCACTGCTCGTAACATGACTTGCCCCTGCTCCCCCTCTTGGCAAAGCAGGGTCAATGCTCTAAACCTTGCTAAGAGACTGAAGTGGAGTTATATTCCTGGTCCTGAAAAAAAAAAAAAACATATCAGCACATAAAAAGTCAGAGCGAGACACAATTTATTTAATCTGACTAAAGCAACAGCGTTATAAACATTAGCACAGAAAATATCACGAGTGAACACGTGCTTACTGTATATACTGTATATATCTTTCCCTTTTACACATTAACAGTAGACACATAGGGTTTTTAAATATAAAGTACTATTCAAAAGTCTTGACCCCCTTCATGTCTTCATATTTTGCGTATTATTATACTGCTGATGTTGATGCTGATGCTGGAACAGACGAGAGGGGAAACGAGGTCGCTGCTGAGGTTGGTACATAAACAACCAGTTTATAAACTGTATCTTGATGCACCGTGCAGCCTGTCGCAGTAAAACATTTGTTCCCATTTATTTAATTGAATCTACAAAATTGAATCTAGACATTTGCAGTGTATAATAAGAATTCTCTTGCTTTAAATGTTAAATTGTTTTGTGTAGTTTATGTTGTGACTTGAGCAGCAACGTTGAGACACTGTTGTTGTTAATGGAAAAGATGGTTAATTTTAAGCTTTACTAATAATTCTAATTATCAAATATGTAAAAACTAGACAGAAGTTTAAGTGGATTAAGTCTAAGAAAAAGCACATAAGAGAAGTAAGAAGGATTGATGCGGAGTTTATTGCACAGACAGGCGATCTACTGTACATGCAGAGCAGTTAAAGGGTTCATGTGCTAGTAAAGCAATTGCAGGAGTACCGCGGTGTTTGATGATATGCTTCAGATGTGGTGTAAGTTGTGCTCCGGGACAGCGCCAGGTACTCGGACGTTGTATCGGCAAGTAAAAACTAAAAATACTGTACCTTTACTCGGTCTGATCAAAAGCTTGTACGTGTCCATGTGAACGAGCGGTTAACAGCCGCAATTCCAGATTAGTGTGTTCTGTAATTAAAAACAGCACCGTCAAAGAAATCGTAGACTGGATCAGGCAGAAGGTCACTTGATGAGCAAAGATAAAATCACAATCAAATGTAAAATCTAGTAAAAAATAAAAACAAGAACTTCACGGCAAATTCTAGCTGTGAAGATATTACTGTAAACTAGATAAGCATTAACATGTGCATGATCCATCCATCCATCCATCCATCCATCATCCATCCATCCATCATCCATCCATCCATCCATCCATCCATCCATCCATCCATCCATCCATGCAAAGGGGTGTTTACTGTATATCAAAACTGGACTTTTGATTACACAGAGTAACAGAACAAGGTTCTGAGAGTAAAAACTCCCTTTATTTCTCTCTATATAATCCGCTGCTACACTAATGCACTAATTATCCCAGTGTTTCACTAGTGCTTGGACACCATCAAGGTAGAAAGTTTTCTCAGTGTGCTACATCCACGATCGGACTGCCTGCTGCCGGCGTCCCAGGAACTCCTTTGCTGGCTTTTACAAACATGTGGAAATGTCTTGGAGCGAGGTCAGGACTGTACGGGGGCTGTGGCGATAACTCCCAACCGAGTTCCTGTAACGTGTGTAAAAGTGGTGTTGTGAATGAGTGTGTGTGTACAGTTCACACGGACAGATGCGTCTCTTCCGCACGCTGGTGGCAAATCATCCGTTTATTTTCAAGGATCAATTCATCTCAATTCAGTTTTATTTGTATAGCGCTGTATAGACAATCGTCATCGTCGCAGAGCAGCTTTACACAATCAAAAGAAATTATGGAAGTTTGTATGAAATGTGAATGTGTATGAATCAAAATGATCAGATCGTCCCTGATGAGCGACAGTGGCAAGGAAAAACTCCCTGAGATGTCAATAGGAAGAAACCTTGAGAGGAACCAGACTCGATGTGGAACCCGTCCTCATCTGGGTGATGACGGATAGAAGGGATTGATCTGCATCACACTGTGTGTTAGGCGGCTGGAAGTTCAGTATAAGATGAGATGTGTTTAAGTTAATATAGGCCCAGTTTGTTATTGGAGGTCCGGGTAGACTGTAGGAAACTCCAGACCTGAACTAGAATTCAGTGAATGTTCACAGGAACGACCCTCTCTTCAAAACGTTTGTAATATTAAAATGTTTTAGTGCCGCTCACAGTCTGATCACCGTATTGTGATTAAAGTCTTCTGTAAATGTCAATCGCTCTTACGCCGTCATCCACCAGAAATCTCATCGCAAATGCCAGTTAGACTTGACCTCCCGTCGTATCTATCTATGTGGAAGTAGATCTGCTTTATTGGTTGTATTGATTTGTCTGACACGTGATCTATATTCATGTTTCTGTAATTTCCCTGAACATTCTGGACCCCTTGGCTCCTGCTATTTTTTTTTTTTTTTTACCGTACTGTAGCTGTTGCGACTGATATTGACCCCAGTATGAGACCTTCAACTCAGATTTGCTCCTGCGCCTCCCTGAGATTTGTTCTAATATTTCAGCACTGATTCGATCCTCGGCGAGGCTCGGATCTCATTCTTGTTGTCGTGCAAAGAAATATTATTGGCACTAATGTCGTTTCTAATGTCGTTGGGTTTTTCAGACATTTGCAAATAGAAAGAAGGAAAAGGAAAGAACAGAAACAGAACGGTGACAGCGTCTCCACATCAGGTCAATAAATCCATTGAAGCGAATCCGAGGGGGACTGTTGGGTCTCTCCAGACTGACTTGTTTATTAGTAGATGCATGCAGTCAAATTCCGATAAGCAAAGTAGGTTCTAATCCGTGTGACTCTTACTGTATGTCATGTTAGACTTAACATGTGACTCTCGTGACAGAGCCGTTCACATCTCTATTTTTTTTTTTTTTAATACATGCATTGGTCATTTTGACCTTTTCGCGAACCTTGGAATAACAGAACAGCGTCACACTCGACGTTCTGGTGGAAAAGGACCTAACCTCTCTCTTCCACTTCATGTTTCAATGACTGTTTGAATTACATATATATATATATATTTAAAAAAAAGGCACTCGCCTACACACTTGCACCTCGGGAGTGTTATAGAAATGAAAGAAGGTTGGATTCACAAGCAAACGGCTTCACCATGAAGGGAAACGGGAAAAGGAAAGATCGCCGAGCCGCGAGACACACTTATAAAGCATGTATTAACTAGATCTTTATTAACACGCAGGAACAACAATCACTCCTTTAGATTCTGGACTTGAACATTTATTGGTGGTTTGGATGGAACCTGACCCGATCCGATCAATCAATCCTGGAAAGCTGTGAACCTTTTCCCGTAAAAGATTATTCATCACTTTTTTTCATTCCTAGACGCCAGACTAGTCCTGCATGCCAGAGGTTCACTAGATTGTCCGAATGTTCCGTAGGAAAGTAGAAATTCCTCGACAATCAGTGCAGCTGAAAAAGAAAGCAAAATGGCCGCAGGATTCGTTACTGTTTAATTAAGTTACTGGTGTGTAATACTGATGAATGTGCATTCTTCTGTAATTAATCTGTTCTGCTTCATTTTCCGCCCGGTTATTATTGTCTACAACTGTTGCTTGAATTAACATAATGAATCTTGGAAAAAAAAAAAAAGAGAGAATTTTTTTTTTTTTTTTTTTGCAAGAGATTTTGGGTTGCATTCAGGAGATAAGTGGAAGAAATCTAACTCGGGCGCTTGCACGTTGAGCTGATTACAGTATGTAGCGCTCTGATTTATCACCAGTTTTTAATCTCTATCTCTCCTTCTTTCTCTCTCTTTCTCGCTCTACACCGATCAGCCATAACATTAGAACCATTGTGGTGAATATTATTGATCAATATCACATTTCGAAGAGAGACAGCTTATCAGGCGGCATTCCTCAAAGTTGATGTGTTGGACAAACACGCAAACGCAAGGATCACAGGGCTGAACTGCGACGGCTAGACGACTGGGTCAGAGCGTCGCTACTGTAAAACTTGTGACTGGTTAATACAGTATATTCAAGAAGTTGTGCAAGGAAAGAGAACTGGTGAACCGCTGCAAGGTCATGGGTGTCCAAGGCTCATTAGGGTGATACATGTGGCGAGTGAAGGCAGCCTGTCTGGTTTGATCCCACAGGAGAGCAATTGTAGGACAAACGGCGTGCCCATGCTGACCCCTGTCCACTGCTGAAATGCCAACGCTGGCCATGTGAGCATCAGAACTGGACCACGGAGCAGTCGAAGAAGGTGGCCTGGTCTGATGAATCACATTTTCTCTGACCTCATATGGATGTCCGTGTGTGTGCATAGCTTTTCTGGGGAAGAGGTGGCACCAGGTTGCACTATGGGTAATGTTCTTTTGGGAAACCTTGGGTCCTGGCTTTCATGTACTGTAGATGTCTTTTTGACATGTCCCTAAACATTCATTCTTTCTTTAATGTATTTTATTTTGGGTTTGTTTGTTTTTGTATGTTTCTACTGTCTACTATATATTCTAACGCTTGGGGAAAAAAATAATAAAAACCAAACAAACAAGCAAAACCACATATATATCACCCCATGACAAGAACATTATGAAGAGCAACAGAACAATTTCCAGCGTGCCTTATCAAATAGCAGAAAGTTGACACGGTAATAATGCAGCTAGTGATCAATGCAACCGAGCAGAGAAAGAGATGAAAAGTCAGTGTATTGTACTCTACAGCAGATTGTATGTGCACCGTATCAGTGCTGGTAATGACATAAAGCTTTATATAATAAATGGCGGTTTAGCTCGATTCGAACAGTCCTCCATTTTTATCAGTAAATTGCAGGAATGCTCGGTGAATAAACTCGCACTTTTTGTGGACTTTTATCAGTTAAACACTCGGAAACGAACGAGCAAGCAACAATTAGCGCGCTAGCACACGAGCTCCCGCTGAGCATCTCGTGGCGATGCCGCGGTCCGGCTCAGGCAGGACCGCCGGGAATACCTGTGGAGTGAGAGGAAACAGGGAAGAGCCAGCGGGACATCACCACCGGCGGCTCTTTTGTGCTCGACTCGCCGTAACGGCTTCGGCGGTGCTCGGCTTCGAGAATCTTCCACCCGCCAGGTTGGATATCCCTGACCATTAGCAAATGACAGGAAGAGTTAGCGTGACTGACATGTTTATTGTGCGCCGACCCCGCGGCCTAATGAGAGCCATCAGCTGTGGGCTCCGCCATTACTCTGGCGTTAGAGGACACTCTGAAACACGGCTGTCTGATGTCCCTTTGGAGACAATTCTCATGCCGGCCGGAGCTTCATTACGGTTACGGCTATTAACATTTAAACCTATGAAGGCTGTTCAGTGTGTACGTAAACGATCTATGCATACAATATTTATGCAGGTAGAACATGTAAATATATGCATTAAGGTTACAGGCTTCCAATGCGCTTTATAACTTATTATATTTAAGTAGTGATCGATATCATTATTGACAAGTCTGTGATATTGTTAATTAAATGCAACCATTTCTCACATAATGACAAAAACAAAAACAAGCAAACGTATTATATTTTATTAATTTTATTTTATTTTATTATTATTATTTTTTGATAAAAAATATATAAATCCTACCAGTTTACCCCTGGGCCCATGACTCCATGAGAACTCTGGCGCATGCTGTGATGTTTGGGACCAGGATGTTGGCAGCAGAACCTTAGGGTGCTATGTACACCCTGTGTAGGGTCTCCGTGGACTGGACTAGTTTGTCCGGTGTATCTCATGGGTGCTTGTTATTGGGTTTGAAGGCTTGGTTCAGTGGCCTTGCGTGTACAGGCCACAGTGAGCTGCGGTGCACTGAGTGTTCGGGTGCTTTTGTATCATCGACTTCTTTTTCATTGAAGCTCCCCTGCATTGTTTTTTTTTCTGTGGGATCGGACCGGATGTGCTGGCCTTCGATGCGCCATGATCCTGATCCTGATTTTAATGTTATGGCTGATTGGTTTACATACCTCTGTTTGTATTTATTTCAAATTCAAATCCAAATTTTATTTGTCACATACACAGTACGATATGCAGTGAAATGCTTATACGGCCTTAAAATCAAGATTATCAATAAGAAAAAAATGATTGAATAGAATACGATTAAAATATAGAAAAACTTAGCTGCAGAAAAAAGTAAAAGAACAAAATATAAAAAATATTCAACTTAGCTGTACAAAATATAGACAATATGGCTGTACAATATGGAACGTATGGAAACTGGTGTGGAAATTGACATATGCATGAACGTCGGATGTAATGACCATAATGTGCAATGCGCAAAAGTGTGCAAAATGAAATGAAATGGAAATGGAATTGAAAAAATAAGAAAAAAAAAAAACTTTAGCTGTAGAAAATATAGATAATAAAAACTAAATATATATATATAAAAAAACTTTAGCAGTAGAAAATATATAAGATTTGGTTATACAAATATGGAAAATATAGAAACACTTATAGAAATTGACATTTAAATAGAAATGTCCGGGGAGTGTGCAAATGTACGTGAATGTAAAGACGTAATGTCCATAAATGTGCAATGGAACATTTGGACCTTTCTGTCTAAATAATGCGTTCATATTCAGAAACATGTACCTTACTACTGTTATACTGGTTCACAAACATGACCTGGTGATTAAGATTAGGATTATGATCCTGTTAATTGTCAACACAGTGAAATGATTTTTTAGCATATCCCAGCTCAGGGTCAGCCCGGTTACAGCGCCCCCTGGAGCAGATGGGGTTAAGGGCCTTGCTCGAAGGCTCTACAGTAGCAGCTTGGCGGAGCTGGGGCTGATATTCTGACGATAAATTGTACTCATTAAAACAAACAAAAATCAATCCAGGTGTCGTAATTTAATTCGCAATAATATAATCAATACACGATAATGTACAATATACAACGTGTATATTGGATTGTCCACTAGATGAAACTGTACCTTTTAAACCTGACCTTTATAGAAAGAGTTCGCTTATTTACATTCCAGTGAAAGTCTTTAAATGATTGCGTTCCTGATCAGTAATCCTCAGCAGGGGGACAGGTACTTTCGTTAACCTTGATGTTGCTGCTGATAAAGTGCGGGCCTGATTAAGTGCTCCTATTAAAGGCACAGGAGGACTTAATTAGGACTGTGCTGAAACTTTTGTGCAACTGACCAACTGAGGCAAGATTGAGACTAGAAAAAAAATCACTTCATGGAGCCATTTTTATCTGTTACCTGTCTGGTGCATGATGGACAGATTTCAATTTCCTTATTTGATCAAATGCAGGATAGACAAATAAACCTTCATATATCTTCGAGAAATGGCCATGAACATACAGTATTTCAATTTTAGTTTTAGCAGAGTTTGAGGGTGAAGTCATACATTTTAATAGACGTCTAATACATTTATTATCATTAAGATGCTAGTTCTCGTGCTTGGCGTGGTAGGCATTTTGATTTCCGGACACGGACGGGAAATTTGTTTACATTGGCAAGTTGAAGTGGGATTTTATTTCTTTTTTTATTTTAGTTTCCTCCTCCTCCAGGATTTCAGTCTGCTCCTAGTCATTTTTATTCTGTACCTTCTGTGTGCCAGGCTTACTTATTGACTTATTTATTATGGATATGTGCTCCTGGACTCATTGAAAGAACATTTATTACCCAGACACTTCTCATTTAAATGGTAAGTGGGTAGCTCTGCTCGTGCACTTGATAACATCTTGGGGCAGAGGGTTTATGATTTTACGGTAAAAGAGAAGTGGAAGTAATTAACAGGGAGTATAATTGGTATGAGTGCGTTCTGTCGGACCCGGTTGCTTTATTCAACTCTGAGCTCCAGTAAATTGTGTATACTAAAAGCAATGTGTTGAGAAGGCCAGAGAGGCAGGTCTGGGGACAGTGACAGTGACGGAGATCGAGAAAGAGAGAAATGAAATAATTAGTCTTGATATACTGGATTGTAGGCTTGTAAAATTCTTATCTTACAGTAGTGGGGAAGAACAGGGTGCTTCTTAGGGAACAGTTGTGTTTTGCCTGTCTGGCCAATTGTAGTTAGCTAATAGTTGTAAATGGTGATGGAAGTCATTAGTTTAGATTAGAATAAACTTTATTGTTATTGTGCAATGTACATGTACAAAGCCAATTGAATGCAGTTAGCATCTAACTAGAAATACATAAGTGGCCTATTTACAATAAATAATGTGTTATACAAACAGAAGGTGCAGAAGGTAACAAAGGTATGGTGTGTGTATATATAAAATAAAGATGGTGTGTGTGTGTGTGTATAGTAAAGTCCAAAAGTTTGGACACCCCTTCTCATTCAGCGAGTTTTCTTTCTTGTGTTCTTTCTTGTGTTCTTCAGCCCAAACGCGTCTCTTCTGCTTGTCGCCTGTCCTTAGCAGTGGTTTCCTAGCAGATCTTCTACCATGAAGGCCTGATTCACACAGTCTCCTCTTAACAGTTGTTCTAGAGACGTGTCTGCTGCTAGAACTCTGTGTGGCATTGACCTGCTCTCTGATCTGAGCTGCTGTTAACCTGCGATTTCTGAGGCTGGTGACTCGGATGAACTTATCCTCCGCAGCAGAGGCGACTCTCGGTCTTCCTTTCCTGGGCCGGTCCGCATGTGAGCCAGTTTCTTTGTAGCGCTTGATGGTTTTTGTGACTGCACTTGGGGACACTTTCAAAGTTTTCCCAATTTTTTGGACTGACTGACCTTCATTTCTTAAAGTAATGATGCCACTAGTTTTTCTTCACTTAGCTGCTTTTTTCTTGCTATAATACAAATTCAACCTCTTTGATTGAGATTGGGTGTCCAAACTTTTGGTCTGTACTGTGTATATACAGTATATATATATATACAGGGTGGGCCATTTATATGGATACACCTTAATAAAACGGAAATGGTTGGTGATATTAACGTTAAAACCAAGCACACCATTGTTTTTCTTCTGAAATTTCCAATAAGTTTGATGTGTCACATGACCCTTTTCCTATTGAAAAAAACAAAAGTTGGATCCAAGATGGCCGACTTCAAAATGGCCACCATGGTCACCACCAATCTTGAAAAGTTTGCCCCCTCACATATACTAATGGACGTTAATATCACCAACCATAAATGGCCCACCCTGTATATATATATATATATATATATATATGTGTGTGTGTGTGTGTGTGTGTCTATTATAGTCTACAGTATAATACAGTGTAATTGTGCAAGCGTTGTTCGGTAGATTAGCGTTAATCTAGCATTAGATTAAAATGATATACGTATGTACATATATAAATTCTGAATTGTACAGTACATACAGAATAAATACAGGTGGAATATACAGTAGTGCTGTATGATGAGCAGAATTATTCATGGTGCATTGATATGGATGAAGCAGTGACAGAAAGTGACAGTGCAGTGGTGTATTAGTTAACACTCCATGATCAGCTGTTCAGTGCAGTAACAGCCATAAGAAGAAAAAAAAAAAGCGATTTTTCAGACTGATGCACCTGTAGCGCATCTGCTCGATGGTTGAAGAGTGAATAGTCTGTGATTGAGGTGGGAGGAATCTTTCACAATGTCTTTTGGCCTTGGCAGACAGTGTTTCTTGTAAATGTCCTCCTAGTTTTACCATCTACTTCTTTGCTTTCCCGTTGCATTGATATGGTCATTACCAGTCTTTAAACTGAAGTTAAAGGGATTGTTTGGGTTTTTTTTTTATTTAAAGAAACACAACACTATAACTTTGAAAGATACCAACTTGATTTGCAGCACCAGTGAAAAGTTTGTACACCCCTTTTAATTCCATGGTCTTTTCTGATGTTTATTTCTGTAAAACAATACTGAAGGCGTTTATTCAAAACACACAATAATCTCCTCTGAACAGTTGATATCGAGATGTATATCTGCTACTTCTGTAGAAACATTTGACTGGAACTACGGTACAGCTCAGTGGCACTGCAGAAGCTGAACTCAGCTGAACTTTTGAATGCATTCTTGCATGGAACGAGGGTTGAGAAATGTGGCCAGATTTTGACAGGTTTGAAAAAATCCCTAAATATGTATTTTAGTTTGCTTTTAGTTTGTGTCCTTGACAAATTGATCACAAATGACTCGTATGTCCTGTTAAACTCAGGTTTTGAAATATCCACTATTCACTTTATTACTATTAAGGTATCTTTGTATCAATTAGGTTCCCAGTGGAATCCACATTTGACATCACATTTGGCCATAATGTGGCATGCAGAGTTTTAATTCATTGTTTCATTTTGTCATGCTGTCTAATGCTGAAAGACAACAACAAAAGACACCAGATGGAGACTGCAGAGTTTCTGTGACTTCTCATGTGAATACTGATGCAAATGTAAAACAAATATCAAATTTTTAACATTTGTGTGGATGGAAATGTCAGACATAATGATCTTATATAAAATGCCACAGAAACAATTTGTAACTGTTACATTTATAGTAAGAAATCAACTCTGCCAAATACTTTTCTGTGGCAAAATATAGACGCTTATAAAAAGTAAAAAAAAAAAAAAGGGTATTTGTTTTAAATTTGTTATTTTACATCAAAATAACTGCACTACAAAATTATCGAAAAAACATTCCATAAAATATCATTTTAAAAAAAATATATATATATATATAATTTTACCATATTTAGCATATTCTCATATATACAGTGGTGCCTTGCAAAAGTATTCATACCCCTTGACTTATTCCACATTTTGCCTTGTTACAACCACAAACTTAAATGCATTTTATTGGGATTTTGTGTGATAGACCAACACAAAGTGGCACATAATTGTGAAGTGAAAGGAAAATGATAAACAGACGTGCACATGAGCCTATACTTTGTAGATTCATCTTTCGCTGCAGTTACAGTTGCAAGTCTTTTGAAGTACTGTATGTCTCTACCAGCGTTGCACAGCGAGCGGGTGAATTTCAGACTCTAACAGGGTTTCTTCTAAGATTGCCCTGTATCTGCTTCCATCCATCTCTGTGTCCTGTGGACAGATTCTCCCAGGTGTGGATCTCTGCAGCTCCTCCAGAGTTACCATGGGCCTCTTGGCTGCTTCTCTCATTAATGCTCTCCTTGTCAGTTCAGGTGAATGGCCGTGTCTTGGTTGGTTTGCAGTTGTGCCATCCTCTTTCCATTTTCGGATGATGGATTGAACAGTGCTTCCTGAGATGTTCAAAGTTTGGGATATTATTTTATAACCTAACCCTGCTTTAAACTTCTCCACAACGTTATCCCTGACCTGTCTGGTGTGCTCCTTGGGCTGCATGATGCTGTTTGTTCACTTAATCTTCTCTAACAAACCTCTGAGGGCTTCACAGAACAGCTGTATTTATACTGAGATTGAATTATACACAGCTGGACTCTATTTGGTTTCACTGGATTTTAATTAGGGGGATCAGAGTAAAGGCGGCTGAATACAAATGCATGCCACACTTTTCAGATTTTCATTTGTAAAAAAAAAAAAAAAATCTTAATAAAATCAGTTTATGTTTGTGGTTGTAATGTAACAAATGTGGAAAAGTTCAAGTTCAAAAATATACATGTTAAGCAGAAAAGTACCCCTTTCCTATAAAGTATGAATTTGTAAAATGTATACATAAATAAATAAATAAATAAATAAATAAAAATGTTTTGTTTATATATATATATATATATATATATATAATTACATTTCCTTATTGCAATATTTTTTTCTTCTTCTTTTTTCCCCAATGATTGTTTTTTTTCTCTATTGTTTTTTTTTTTTATTATTATTTTTACATTTATTATTGCTATTCTTGCTAAAATGAATACTCATGAACGACTTAGTGTCTGTCACGGTCCATTTTCCCTCCAAAGAGCAGCATTAATCAGAGACAGTCCTTCAATCTTCTTCTTTCATAAACAGCCCGTGTATATTTTGAATCATCGCCCACATGATCAGGAATAAAAACATGGAGGCCAAAGTACCAGCGCGCAGTCAGTATTGTCGTGTTGTTATTATTGTTGTTGTTGTTGAGTGCTTGAAAGCTGCTACATTTTTCAGTAAATGAAAGTGGACACACAGTTCATTACAGGAAATGGCATGTTGATAATTCACACTCGGATTTTGTCTAAGGATTCCATCTTGCATTTTACTGACACTGATAGTCGCTCCGGGTGAAAAACGGCGTTGGCCTTGCCGGCTGCGCTTGCAGGATATAAATGGGTAATAACTATGTGTACATTCCTGACAAACGGCCCGTGTGTAATGGATCAATTCCATACACTGCAAATTCCCATTCTTGCTATGGATTTTCTGCCATTTCACCCAGTGATATAGATGCATCCGGGCTGTTTGCCATTTTCCCATCTGCAGCAGGACTGATTCAATAGCACCTTAAACAAGAGATGACTCAACAGTTCCCAAATGTATTTTCAGTCTCCTTATCCTTTTTTTTTTTTGCATTTCTTCCTGCTTTTTTTTTTTTGACAGCAAGGTGGAGTGAAGTGGCAGCTAAAAGGAGTCGCGTGCTGATGGCGGGGCTTCACTGTCCAAACAGGCTTTTATTAATCAGCATCGACTTAGCTTGACTGAGGGCCGCAATTTTCACCGCACTCATTTTCATCAAGTGTACTTCCACTTCAAAGCGTTCGGACCACTTTAGGATTTGAACAGGTTTAGTTACACAACCAGCTGCATATATCTGCGTGTGTGTTCAAGAGAGAGAGAGAGAGAGAGAGAGAGAGCGAGATTGTCTGAGTGCCCGTACTGGTACTTTGTCAAGCTCTTTACTCATTTTCAAGCAGAGTTTTTGAGTGTGTACATGCCAGAAAACAGCAGGTGGTGCGTATACTGGAAAGAAAAAAACTGAGCCCTGTATTAAGCACAATGCGTAGACCACCTGCTTCTCCAGACTTTCAAACAGTCTTCCCTGTGATTTATGAATACTCCCGGGTTATTTGGAGCGCCGCACCTCATCCCTGGAGGACCAAAGTGCTGAAACGATCGTAGTGGCCTAAACATTAGTGAACGTTGTAATTAATCTTCACGTTACGCAGCTGCCAATGGCTCGCAGTGATTGGATTTCCCTCTTGCGGAATTTACTTTTTCTGGAAGCCGCGATGTAAGACCTTGGACGCGGCAGTCAGATTGATGAGCGCTGAAATAGTTACTTGTAAATCATTAATACAGAATGTCAGTACGCATAGTGTTCGGATTTGTCACTTTTTGTTTATAATTTGTCTCTTTTGTTAGTGATTATGAAGTGCTTGCTTTGAGTCATTTCCATATAATCACCGAGAGCCATTTAAGCCTGTGTTTAGTCATTAATTTTGGTCAAAGGCACATCAGGTGAGATCTACTGTACGATCTATCATACAGCCTTTTTTTATTTTTTATTTTTTTTATTTTGCATTTTCATGTTTCATGGATTTTTTTATTGTGTTCGGTAATACTTGATAAAACTACATGAGACCTACAGAAGTCATTCATAACTGTTATAATCTGATTGGATGGAAAGTATTGATTTTTTTTTTCACAACAGAAGCTTGAACAATAGTTCAGCTTTAACATAGATGCTCATCCTGATATGTTGATGTGTCTATTGACATGAACCTGTATGGTAATATAAGGCTAATAATAAAAGTAAAAAAAAAAAATTCTAATTCATGTCAGCAGTCTTGCTGGAAAAGAAAGCTGCCTATTGTTATTCATATGTGTTATAAATGTTAATAACAATGTCATAACCTTGTAATGACATGCTTATGAATGCTTTAAAGCTTTTGTGACTTGCTGCTTATCAGACTGCTAAGAACATATATGTCAGAATAAATATAGACTTTCTATGTCTCGTATGTAAAGTAGGATTTCACATAGCTGAGCATAAGAGTGTTATAAATGCTTATAACCATGTCATAACATTATTATTACCTAGGGTAATGTGTTCAAACCGCTATATGTTATTACAAACCTGAACCCTTAATTCTGGTGAGTTTTGCTTCCAAGATTATGAATGCTTATGACTCTGTTATAACATCATTATGACACTTATAGTTTCTTTATTTTATTTTTGCTTTTAGGAACACATTGGCAATGCAATCAGAGTAGCATGTATACATCCTATGTCTCTATTGTAAAGTAGGGATTCATATGGCTGTACGTAAGATGGTCATTAATGTTCATAACAAGATCATAACACTGCAATTACACGTTATGGTGTTTAAACCACTTTAACATGTATCCTATTCCAAATCTGAACCATGAAGTGACACTTATTTATTTATTTATTTATTTATTTATTTTTATAAATAATGAATGCTTACGGCACTGTTATAATATATATATATATATTTTTTTTTTTTTTTGCTGGTTATAAGACTGTTGTGAACACATATTGCATTTATTAGAGTTTTACACTTTATAGATTGTGTCCATGAAATAAGCTTATTCTGAATAATTATAATAATGACCTAATTCCTTAATAACATTTAAGATTGTACATTTCAGATTATGAACTCTTATGACAGTCATAACACTGAAAAAACTACATATCTTCATAAGATTGATATGAACACTTTCTTGACTCAAGTGCTACAGTATATTAACTTTACATCAACATTTAAAAAAAAAACAATGCTTATGGAATCTTTTTTAATGTCCTTCTATGCCTTTTTTCTTGTTTTTTCAGTTCCATCTTTCTGGGGTCTTGTGAATTCAGCATGGAACCTGTGTTCGGTGGGAAAGAGACAGTCTCCGGTCAACATCGAGACCAGCCATATGATATTTGACCCCTTTTTGACACCGCTGAGACTGAACACTGGGGGCAGGAAGGTAAGCACAATCTGTTCTGTTCAATACTATCACACGGATCCTTTGCCTAAAGGAATACACCAGAAATATCTAGAGCACTGCTAGACAACCAACACAGCATTTACTGACTATACAAGCCTGGGATGTTT
>JAAGKR010003674.1:4576-40069 GCA_011419295.1 Clarias macrocephalus
CACACACACACACACACACACACACACACACACACACACACACACACACACACACACACACACACACACACAATGAAGTGAACGAATGCAAACATGTGAAATTGATTTTCTGGGGCAAACAAAGGTTTTCTTTAGTCCCCGTTCTGATATAGAAAAGTGCCACAAGAATCCTAAAAACACTGGTGATGATTTCATTTCCTCATAGCTCAGTCATTTAGATCAAGATTATGAAACACATCTTAATTTTTAATTTTCAACTGTACAATTCAAGGTAAGAGACTCACACATAACGTCATATGGAGGTGAACATACCACCTGGCCATCACCTTTAGCTTTAATTATAGCTCACAATATGGGGTCCAGTTCATGTGTATAAATGATTCCTCGTGCTCTCAGAGCCACTGCTTCACACTCCGAGTCCTGGAATGTGGCCGTGCCATCAACTCCATGTATGTGATGTGCTGGTGATTCAGGACATTCAGGTGGTCATGTGACTTCATTTTATCTCCACATAACGTTGCTGAGTCTCGACCTGAGCGACTGAAGTGACCCCGGATCATAACACTGTCTCCAGAGGCTTGTACAGTGGACACTATGCATGATGGGAGCATCGCTTCATGCGCTTCCCTTCTCACCCTGACACGTCCATCACTCTGGAACAGACTCAGTCTGGACTCGTCAGGTCACATGACCTTCTTCCAAAGATTAATCTTTATGCTCTCTGGCAAATGTAACTTTTTATTTTGATGAGTCTCACTAGCAAGTGGTTTTCTTCTGGACACACAGCTGTTTAGTTCTAGAGTTCTCATCACATTGTGTATGAATGGAAAAGCTCCTACTTTAACTATTAAACATGCTCTGGTTTATACTAGACATATATATACCCCACCCCACCCCCCCATCATGACCAAATGCATCTTTGTGACTTTCGCCTTGGGGAACAACAGAAGAACCCGCAAGGATGCACAAATAGAAGTGGTAACCTTGGAGTGATAAATCTCCAGCTCTCTCTTACTTTTTCTTGCTTTAGAAACTATTGCTATCTGTCATTACTTCTGAACTCTTGTAAATGTCATAACTTTTATACCTAGCATTAATCTGGCTTTCCAAGTGGTCCATCATTTTTGGTGTCTGCCAGCAGATCCCTCAGTTTTTTCCCCATTTCAACCGCATTTTACCCTCAACCAGACGCTAACGAATCGTCCGTATGGACAGCGAGCGGGCGAGCGAGCTGTAAACGTGACGTCTCCCTGCGGGGTCTATAAATGTAAACTGGCCTATATTAACACATCCTCAGCAGGAGGGGGAAATAAACGAGGCTGTTTCACACCCTGTCCTGCTTCAAACAGTCAGCACTCATCAATTATCCACAAGCATTTCTGCTTTAAGCTCAGCCGGGAAAAAGCTCCACCACGCTCAGGTCACTTTAACAGAAAAGGCAGAAGCGATCCATACTGAAACTAATTAAATACGCTGTGTCCTCCAGTGTAAGAGACGCCTTCAGCGTCACACTCTGTACCTGAGTCCTGATGCTGGAGCGGAGTGACTGCAGGAGTCGGATCGCCCTGTGACAGCTGTGGACATGTTTCTAGATAAGAGCGAGTCAGAAACCAGACCAGCAAGTCTGAACAGTCAGGAATAAAAGAGTCAGAGCTGAGATGCATCTGAACGAGATTTGCTCTAAAGGAGGTCAGTCTGTTAAAATAAATAAAATATCATCTGTCGCTTTTAACATGCAGACGGCTGTATATTCATCCAGGACCAGGCAGGAGTGTCTAGCGGCTTCTTTACCACCTTCCCCTGATTTACTGGCATTTCTGGACCATGAATCTATTTACAGGACAGTACACAGATGCTCTTGTGGTGTATGTCAAGGACTAATTTAAACACGCTTCATAATACCACGACAATAAGTTCAAACTTTAGTCTTGCAAGAAAGGCATGTGCCGCCTGCCCACTAAAAAAAGGGCTGGTGCACATCTATGCTTCCTAACATACGGTCTTCAAAGGTTTGGTAAAATTCCCAAAAACGGTTACGAGGAGCTGTGAATAGAGGAAAAGTGTGACGATGACGAGCGATGATGGACAATGTGAGACGGCTGTTCGTCATCCCTACATGTCACACAAACTATCCTCTCGTTTTTAAGAATGACTTCAGCATGTTCCGGACTTGTTGTCATTGAATGTCTAATGACATGGTGCCATCACCACGGTGCACATGACTCTCTGACAACCGCTGAAATCTGTCCCTCATGAAGGGAAATAATAAGGTCAGGCCAGATGGATAATCAAGTCAACATTCAGAAATCCATCAGGTTGAAATTATTTCAAGGTGCGCCATATATTTAAAGGTGATCAGGGAAAAATATGCTGAAAATCTACAATTTACACATAAAAGGCACAAAAAAAAAGGCAGGAACAGTTGTTATTATTACATGTAATAACATTATACAGAAAAACATAGTAATGACATTACACTAACGCAAAGATGAACAACAACATGATGACGTTCATATTTTCTATATAGTCTATATATAAAAAATCAATTATATTAATAATAATAATAATAATAATAATAACAACAACAAAGCAGGCTGTAAATAATGACAGTGCCAGACATTACCCAGAATCCTCATGGGGGGTGAAGCGAGCAGGCAGTGCTAACAGGGATAACCACAGATTTAACTGATGTCTCCTTTAATATAAAAGAAGTAACATCACTCAAAACTGCCGTCATCCGTGTGCAGTGTGTTCACTTTATCGTCTCTCCACTGGGAACGGCGCTACAGACCGACAGCGGGGGAAAGAGACACTCCAAACATGAAAACCAGCAGGATGGAGCAAAGCTGTTAGAGAGAGAGAGAGAGACGTTACAGAGTCTCCGGCTTCGTGCAGCTTGTCTCTAAAAGTCATCGAATGATGTTCTAGACTGATTTGTATATTTAATGAATTGTGGTGGCAATTAGCGTGTAAAAAAAGAGTGTTATATGAAAAATAAACAAAACATCCTCATTTACTACTTCTAGAAATAATTTACCTTTGTTCACACTGTAACTATTTACTGGCGATAGGATTCACCAGGGATGTCCCATTTGAGATGGTCACAATGTCTCGGTGCCGATTCGTTTCAGATTGCGATTCTATAAGTATCATAAATTTATAAATATCCAAATTCATTGTTAAATACGATTCATTAAATATGTTCCCCCAGGAACAAGGTGCTACATACAGTACAACATACGTTAACAAGACTAGCTAAGACATCTAATTAGCTTACTAGCTAAGACAACAAATGAACACCATAAATTAACGCAACTAGCTAAGAACGATACACAAAGTCAAAAACACATCGCAAAGTGCACTTGTGCAAATGTGCAGACAGTAAACACAACACAACGCTGAAAATATCAGTGATTTGAGTAAATGATGGTAAAAGCAGCTCACTGAACCTCTTCTCATTAGCTTGTATAACCTGCAGCTGTAACATTAGCCGATTAGCTGAAGGAATATGTGACTCAATACATTGAAAAAGTTGTTTTTTGTTGTTGTTAAAAGTAAGAATGGCTGTCATATGCCACCACTGCTATCACAGAAATAACAAAATAATTTTTCATTAACAATTAAATGTTACAATAAGTGGATAATAACAATAAAAGTATTTCAGTCTTTACTAAAAGCAGCTGTGGTGTACAAAGGGATCGAACACTTCAGGATGTGCTGCTGCAGAACAATAATCAACTTGGGGCAGGCAACAGTAACCACAGTGCCTCCATCACACCACCGCGACGCTCAGCGTCCTACGACGTTCCTTCACTTTCTTTTTCTCTTTAACACTTCCAAAATGTGCACAAAACACTGAGCCTCAGAAACGCGCCGGATTGAATCTCATTCAGAGAAAAACTAAGTGAAGGGAAAAATAAGTGAAGCTTGATTACAACAAATTTTAATTAATGTATTTTTTTTTAATGGGACAAATCGCATAATTACTCCTGATTACACAAAGAAGCAAACTGGGCGAAATATTTCTCTTGATCTGTTGCCTGTTTTATTAATTGCTGGCTGTGTTGTTCCCCTTAATTAAAGCTGAGCGGTGGAATAATGCCGACGCGACGGATGCAGCGGCACGCGACAAAGCGTTTCGACGCCCAGCAAACGTCTGTCTTTGTGCGGACGCCGTAAACTGGAAAATTACGGCACAGATCTGGAAACAAGTCGGTAATTAAAGTCAGCGTTTAAGTGTGCGCTGACATTTCTGTCCTCAGCGTCTGCAGTGAATAAATCATCACAATATTTACACCCGGCGCAGCAGATTTCATTAAACATACCCTTTTCAGGAAGGGCAAAGCTCTCTGAGAGGAAATGGGGAAGCAGATGATGCTTATGTGTGTGTGTGTGTGTGTGCAGGAGAGAGTGTGTGTGTGAGGATATAGCTTTTTCACACAACAGTAGTGCACTACTAAGGGAGCACACTACTGAATTAGGGGTAACATGAGCACAAAATGGCAAAATCAACACCTAAATCAAACTTTTTCCAATTACATGCTAATTAGGTACAGTATGACTAATACAAACGGATGAATGGACCAATCACGCTCTGATTTGAGTTGCCAGGTATTTATTTCTACTTTCTGTTTAGCAATTTGTTGATTCCTGTTTACTTTCTTACCAAATTCCTTGCCTCACCAATGCCTGTATTTGCACCCCAACACCGACTTTATGTTGCACCAGGACAAACTTTTCTTTATGTCATCCGTAGGTTTTCTGATGAGCGGTTTTGAAACTCAACTGTGGGATGTTTGGTCACCGCCATCTTGACATCCTGACTCCACAAAAATCCTGAATAATTCATAAATGGACAAAACATACTTACTTCAGTTACCACAAGCGAGCTGTTTTAGCTGTAGCGTAGGTAAAATGATAAAGTCGTTCATGACCTGCTAGATTTTCTTTGCGTTTGATTGATCCCCTTTAGCTACAGGCTAGTTAAATATTAGCTAGCAATTTGACCCCTCAATGCAGCTGTCACTCAAACCAGCCACACCTCTAATTATGCATAATTGTATGGCTTAATATAATTTAACTGTTGAGTTACATCGAATTTCACCACCTGTACAGTTACCATGAATGTTACATTTTGCAATGTAGACCAAAACTGTAAAATGTTTCATGTTGTTGTACATTTTATCACGGAGGTTAAATCACATTTGGATCGTAGTGATCATTTTGAGGAACTGCTCAGTTTGGCGCTTCTGTGTTGGACTCATTTTTCAGAACCAGAGGTTACCCCTTGCATGGCACCTGTTTGGTGCATGATGCAACATTTTTTTTGTTCCCTCCTCACAAACGTCCTGACTGTGTTTATTTCCCATTTATTCCAAACATGAAAGAAAAGCTTGCAACTGTGGTTTGATTTTAACCTTTTATATATGATGTACGTCTCAAACACCTCAGAGATCGTCGTGCCTCTGGTGAGAGTAAATAACTAGTACAGTTTGCTCATTTTTCTAATCTCTTTTGACAGCAAACACACATGAATGCACGCATGGTGCATTCAACCATTTGATTTGACGCTTACTTTAGGAGATATGTTTAACCACTGGTGTTCATCAGAGCTCGGTTCCTTGGTGGACTAGTGGCAAGTCTTCATGGCCCAGGCTCAAGTCCCAGACGAAGAGCTGAGGCCACTACCGCACTGCAGCTCTGACGAGTTAGTGCACTCTCGGTGCTGGTCCCACGCCAGATAAAATAAAGAGGGTTGCATCAGAAGTGGCATAAAAACCGCAAAGGTCTCTTGAGTCATGTGACTGTAGAGATAATGAAGTTGTTGTAATTTTAAATGTGACAATGTAAGTTTGACAAGAGCTGAGGAGGAAACTTCTTCCCCGTCCTCATGCCTCAGCAACAAAGTTTCTCCGGCATTTTTTGAAAACTCCTCATGCATGCTGTTTCTTCTCGTCTCTGTGACGCTCCGCTGCAGATCCCCGAACTGGAGCCGGGTGTTTTCGCTGATTGATTCGGCGGAACCTAATCAAGAGTCCTCACCATCCCGCCGGGACGAGGAGAAATAGAGCCAATTAACTCCGGCTTGTGAACACGGCGCATCGGCATGCGTGACTGACACTGCCGCCTGACAGCCATCTCCCTCCGTTTATTGGGAGCGCCTGCTGATTTATGCCACGCCGTCTCTCCGCTTGGAGCGTGATGGAGTGGCCAGCCCGGGGAAAGAGCCATGAGCGCTATTGATTAGCCGCCCGGGTTAGCGCCTGTGCACATAAATATGAGGCTTCTTCAGAACGTCTGGAATAAACACAGGTGCTCACACTGAAGTAATGAGCCGCGTTAATTATTCCCTGGTGTCTGCACCCAGGACTGCTGGGATTTCTTTTCTGCCCCCACTGAAGAATGTAATAAACAAAAGCATGTTGCCCGGAGCCTCGTCCAGAAAAATGAACCTTTTTACAAATGTCTTTGTAAATAAATAAACATGGACAAATAATTAACTGTGTTATTCAGGAGGGTGTGTATGTGTGTGTGAGAGGACAATAATGGAAGACAAGTGTGCTGGTCATGTAATGACCCATGTTCATTTGCAGAGAAACAGATGGTTGTAGTTACGTCATTTCTAAGCGCAATGTAGACAAAATGATTATTCTATCACGTTATTCTTAGTTTTATTTTGAACCATTTGAGCTAAACTGAGTTTTTTTTTTTATTAAACAAAAGTATTACTGAATCCAGTATAGCGTTAATACTGGGCATAAATCTGGGTGTTAAGCGCATCCTAATTACGCTAGCACCAACAAACAGCAGTGATTTTCTAAAGCGGTGAGCATCTCTCAGATTGTTCCTGGTCCTCTGATGCTGCTATCAGCTCTGAGCTAATTACAGACCACCAACAGAGCTGAGATAACACACATACACACTGAGCTCAAAAGCTATCTTTAGCACAGTCGCATATTCTGCGGGAATTCCCTATGAATGAGCTGTTACTCAAAAAAAAAAAAAAAACACACACACACATCAGAACAGGTGCTTAAAATAAACCCAGAGCTCCTGTCTGACCTGCTGTTAAAGAGAATTAATCAACTAATCTTCTGGCCAATCAGAATCCAGAATTTGTGGGTGAGCCAATGGAAGAATGAAATGGCGGCTATACCACACACTATTCACTGTACGTGACCTCCAAATGAAGCACTGTGTGATGTTACAGCGTTACCATGGAGAGCTCAAATTTTGTAGTTTAGCAATATCACCCTGAGGGACCACCCTGGAGAACCTAAATCCAGTGAAAGGCCTTGCACAACATGTCATCGGGTTAGTTCTCTGAGCATCAGGTGGATTTCTCCGAGCTTCTGCTGTTTCTTTGCCGGACCTGAGATCACTGAACGAAATCGAGTTATGTTGCACTTCAGAGAGAAAGATCATCTGGCGCTGGGCACTGAAGGTGTGTTCTCCTGCAGCAAGCTCTCATCTTCTCCATTCGACAAATACAGACAGGGAACAGGGGATGGACTGAGGGCTGAGGAAAGCTAAAAATACAATAAACCATCCCTCAGCGTGCAGCACTGAGTCTGGCCCTCGGAGAAACGAGGTGACTATGACTGGGCTTTCATCACGCTCCCACTGCAGGACTGGACACACACAGTGTTCACTATGTAGTGCTCATTCCGAACACTTTGTAGTCAAGTGGAAAAACACAGGGGAGTATCTGATCTACTCCAGCATTCACAGCATCCTGGCTAAAAAAATACATTAGCTCATATAGTGAAAGAGATGTTAAGCCCAAACTGGTATAAATTAGCTTTATGTTTCAAAAGCTGCACATTTGTACATTTTTTCAATCTTTATAAAACATTTGTTTTTAACAATATCTTTGTGATTATCTATCTATCTACTGTATCTGTCTATCTATCTATTTTTTTATTATGATTTTATTGCCGTTTGAATTGTGTATGACAGAGCCGTGGCATGGTTTTGATAATCTTATGGACCTTCCAGAGTCACATTCATTTCTCTCCAAGATCTTGTATTGAGGATGGGAGCATCAGACCAATGTTGTAAAGCCTTCTCCAGCACACCCCGAAGATTCTCTACGGAGTCTGGACTCTGTGGTGGCCGATCCGCGTGTGAAAATGATGCCTCCCTGAGCCACTCTGTCACAATTTGAGCCTGATGAATCCTGGCATTGTTGTCTTGGAATACACCCGTACTATTCATGGAAGAATAAAATCCATTGATGGAAAATCCTGGTCATTCAGTACATTCATGTCATGAGCTGCCCCTCATTTTATTGCCACATAATGTCACTGAACCTAGACCTGAGACAGCCCAAGATCATAGCACTGCCTTTAGAGGCTTGTAAGGTGGGCATTTGTCATGATGGGTGCATCGCTTCATCCCCTTGTCTTCTCACCCTGATCTGCCCATCACCCTGGAATAAAGTCAGTCTGGACTCATCAGACCACATGACCTTGTTCCATTGCTCCACAGCCCGTTCTTTATGCTCACCAGCAAACCGAAGCCTTTTATTCCAATAAGTGGTTTTCCTAAGGCCACGCAGCGATTTAGTCCCAATCATGTGAGTTCTCTTCTTGCTCTTACTTCCATTACTACACATAGCCATGAGGCCTACTGTTGTGTTTTATGTCTTTCAAGTTTAAAAGATCTCCCATCAAGATTATTGAGGATTTTTTCATTTATTTATTTATTGACCAGCAAGTGTGCGTGTTAATTCTATAATAGTATAGTTATATAATAAACATTAAAGTTCACAGAGCTTCAATATTCTGCTACGTCTGTTAGCTTGAGTGTAAAACAATTTTCATCTCCCAGTGCATAGACACGTGTGAAAGAACATCACATTGCATTAGTGTATTATTACCTGCCCATATGAGATGTTCTACCTGTCTGTCCATCTGTCCGTCTGTAATGGACGTTGGATAAAAGAGACGATATTTACACACATAGAGTTGATCTGAGCTTCAAAGCAGGACGGTGGTGTGAAACGTGGCTAAATTACAGGCTCAGAGCACTGCAGAAAATGTCTCCAGGTCTAGAAGCAGAGCAAAGCCGAGCTAGAGTGCACTTTGCAGCTGTAGAGAATGCAAATGGACAGCAAAGACCTGCATTTAATAAGGCTTTATGTTTCAGCTGATGTAGATGTCTGAACTCAAACATAAAAACAGACTGTGTTTTCTTTTATCTGGTATAATTATGAGAAATATTATTCAAAACAAGCAACGCGTTCATCACTAATGTAAGGTTGAAGCAGTGTGTTCAGATTGGCAGAGGATGGAAAGGAGAAAACCACGGAGAACACAGGGGAAGGGAAAGTGAAGTGTGGGTTAGTATCAGGTATACTGGTCTAGTAATGGGCCATAATGTCTGGCACGGCACGAGTAATCGCATTCATCGCTGTGAAGTTTGCTAGTAATTTACTATAAAACTGATATAATTGTTAATTTCATTATTTTAGAATAATGCTGCACTGCTGCACTGATTTGGAATGTGAGTAGATGTCCTAGGTTTAGAGGCCACGGTGACAGAATCCACTTCAGTCCATCAGGGAAAGTCTTAAAATACACCATTAAACTGGGACAGAGAGAGCATGCGGTTGATAGCAACCACTTCTATACTGAGGTTTGACGTAAGAGCATGTGCACACACACACACACACACACACACACACACACACACACACACACACACACACACACACACACACACAATACCTCACAAAGTTTCAGGTTTGTTTAGAAAGCTAGAACAATTAACTATCCTAACAAGCTTGACAATGAGATATTATTGAAGAATTACAGTAAGAATCATTGTTGGAGATGTGTGATACATTACTGGACGTGTGAGACATTATTGGAGATGTACGAGACATTACTGGAGATGTATGAGACATTACTGGAGATGTATGAGACATTACTGGACATGTCTGAGGCTTTAATAGAGATTTATGAGATGTTACCAGAAATGTAAGAGACATTACTGGAGATGTACGAGACATAACTGGAGATGTATGAGACATTACTGGAATGTACAAGATGTTATTGGAGATCTATGAGACATTACTGGACATGTCTGAGGCCTTATTAGAGATGTATGAGATGTTACTGGAAATGTATGAGATATTATTGGAAACATATAAGACATTATTTGAGATGTATGAAGCTTTATTAGAGATTTATGAGACATTATTGTATATGTATGAGACATTACTGGAGATGTATGAGACATTATTAGAGATGTATGAGACATTATTAGAGATGTATGAGACATTATTGGAGAAGTATGAGACATTATTAGAGATGTATGAGACATTATTAGAGATGTATGAGACATTACTGGAGATGTATGAGACATTATTAGAGATGTATGAGACATTATTAGAGATGTATGAGACATTATTGGAGATGTATGAGACATTATTAGAGATGTATGAGACATTATTAGCGATGTATGAGACATTACTGGAGATGTATGAGACATTATTAGAGATGTATGAGACATTATTGGAGATGTATGAGAAATTATTAGAGATGTACGAGACATTACTGGAGATGTATGAGACATTACTGGAATGTACAAGATGTTATTGGAGATCTATGAGACATTACTGGACATGTCTGAGACATTATTAGAGATGTATGAGACATTATTAGAGATGTATGAGACATTATTGGAGATGTATGAAACATTACTGGAATGTACAAGATGTTATTGGAGATCTATGAGACATTACTGGACATGTCTGAGGCCTTATTAGAGATGTATGAGATGTTACTGGAAATGTATGAGACCTTATTGGAAATATATAAGTTATATATTTAATTATTTGAGATGTATGAGGCTTTATTAGAGATTTATGAGAAATTATTGTATATGTATGAGACATTACTAATACTAATACATTACATGAGAAGTATAAGACACTGAAGTCATATGAAGACATATTGAAGTTGTACGAGGCATTATTGGAAATGTGTGAGAAGCTATTGGAGATTTATGAGAAGTTATTGGGGTTGTATGAGATGTTGTTAGAGATGTATGAGACATTATAGAGATATATGCAGGACTTTATGGGCTACTGATCTTATTCTGACTCAAAGACAAAAAGAGCTCAGACACGCCGGATCACAAAGCTAATGCGCTAACTCTTTACAGTCTGGCTGCAGGTAATGTTCACTGTATCCCATGATGCATTTCTCCATTAAGATCTCATCCCGCTGCTTTCAGCCTGGAGGAGATCATTTTGTCCCTCTGTGTTACACATCACCTCCTCCAGGCTGTGGAGTTCTCCTACTCACAAAAACCTAACGCTACTTACGTGTTCTGCACAATACTGTGTGTGGTTAGACTCTTTATTGGAAGGCCCTTAATATTTAGTGTTTTAACAAGTGTTACAAGTGACTAGTAGTGGAAGTGTCCACTTTGAAGTCTATCTATGGAAATAGATCTGTGTGTGTGTGTGTGTGTGTGTGTGTGTGTGTGTGTGTGTGTGTGTGTGTGTGTGTGTGATGGTGGCGGGATGGCTTCCTTCGTGCTCCCTTGTCCAAGACCTCTGGTAAAGCATGGTTTCCATAGCAACTTAACTTGTTAAACAGTGCTCTTTACCCAGTGGGATACTTTCAGTGTGCAAACCCGACCCACACACTCTCGGTGGGCTAGAGAAGTGCTAACACCTCCAACCTACACACACACACACACACACACACACACTGAGCAGTAAGTCCACAGTCAGCTGAGCAATGGGTTTAATGAATGAACCATGAGACAACTCATGTCGCAGCTGGCCAATTAAACATAATCATGTGGGCGGAGCTTAAAGGAGTATAGGTCACTGATTGGTCAGTCACATTCACTGGAGAATATAACCAGAGCATCATCGTTTTCCTTTTTTCCCTGCTGGTGTAATGACTGTGTTATTTTGAATCCGTTTTCTCATCCTATAATCATGACAGTATCGGCTTTATATACTTCCCTGTTGTAAAGATGTACAACAGCAACACACACATTTAGGCTAAAACGTTGTAATCCTCTCAATCCTGAGTGTGAGAAAGAGTTTACAAATACAACTTGTTCCATTCTGATAAAATATAGATTAGAGGCTTAACTTCCTCCGCTAAAAGATAAGGTGTGCTGTGCTGCCGTGTGTGTGACCGGCTGCTGCTGTCTGCTTTCACTTCAAAACCTCAGAAACAAGCAGAGTTTGGTAAAAAAAAAAAAAAAAAAGTAGAGGGGAAAAAAAAACACACATTTCTAGAGAGAACCTAATGAGCTGCTGTGGAACATCACAGACACACAGCTGCACGTTCACGCTCATTACAGAAGTTTCCTTTGACAAAAATGTCTTTATTTACACTGTTTGCATTTCCTTTTGCACAGATTTGGTTCATTTCATTAAATCCTGAATCCAGGTGTTTATAATTAGCTCAACACATGTAGTGTTGAAAGAATTAATTCAGATGTAATCTAATAGTAATTAAAATGAAATCTTTGTGGAGTCGAGCTCAGGAAAGTACTCCACTTTTGTCACCTGTGATTTGCAGATGTTACAAAAGAAAAAATGAACCAACATCTTCTGACCAATCAGAATCCAGAATTCATCTTTGATTCTACTGTTCGTTCGCTCATGCGTGACCCTTTGGATTTTGGTTTTTGCGTTATTAACTGTCGAGACAGAGAGCCTGATGCATCAGACACTAATATCATTTACGCTAATGTAACGTCTGCTTTTACATTAAAATTCACTCTTCAGGGATTTTTTAATACGACGCCGATGTGACACAACATAAGTGAAATGTGATGACGAGAGGTTTAATCCGCCAACGCATGTCAGGAATATAAGCAGTTTATGAGGAAAGGCGTTATGAAACATGGATGTGTTTTATATAATGGCAATAATAAACCCCCAGGACGTCTGAAATGCTGATTGCTTTAAGTCTTGGTGTAAAGTCGTTAGGCACTATGAAAGACCGATGGTAGTAGACAGGAAAGTACAAAGGTTTACACAATCTCAGATAAAATGAATCCATCTATCCATCCATCCATCCATCCATCCATCTTTCTATCTAGGAACCTCTGAAGTGCAGGTAGGGGCCATGGAGGCTAATGGTGGCCATTTATATATATTAAGTCCATGCACACAGACCCTGAGGTAGGAATCAAACCCCGACCCTGCAGGTGCAAGGTGAGAGAGAGAGAGAGAGAGAGAGAGAGAGAAACGGATGGATGGATGGATGGATGGATGGATTTAACCATAATGTGAATCATGAGACGAACTGTTGTTGTTGTTGTTGTTGTTATTGTTACTTCATTACCTCATTACAAATCCCCAGTCTTGTTGTAGAATGTAGAGAATAAAAACAAAAACAAAGAAATTTGGAAGTAATAGTATAGTGTATGTTATGTACCAATCAAAACTTTGTACACACCTTATAATGAATTTTTTTTTTGTTTCGTAATTTATTTTCCGCATCCTACAGCAATACCGGATGTTTTCAAAATGATGAAAGAACACATATGACATTAGGTAACTAAGTAACAAAAACAACAGCCAGTTGCTATTTTAAGACATGAAGGTCAGCTGTTCTGAAACAGTTATTACAAGAATGGCATTGTGTCGAGTACATTTGCAAAAGATATCAAGCACAATAATTAAACTGTCTCTCAAAGACGTCCTCATGAAAGCAGGAACTAAACTGAGAAGTTCATGTAGAGTCACCAGCCTCAGAAATCACCAAGTAACAACCAGCTG
The DNA here is from genome assembly GCA_011419295.1 of Clarias macrocephalus. NCBI lineage: Eukaryota > Metazoa > Chordata > Actinopteri > Siluriformes > Clariidae > Clarias > Clarias macrocephalus. The sequence continues at coordinate 18,342 of JAAGKR010003674.1, forward strand.
GTAAAAAACAGCTTTTACAGATCATAAGTAGCAGATATCAATATCAACTGTTCAAGGCAGATTGTTGCACAGTTTGGATGCCTTTTGCATTGGCTTTTCACAAGGATTGTTTTACAGTGAAGAAAAAATAAATAGCAGGAAAGACATTGGAATTAGAAGATGGAGGAGTATCAATGAATCATTATGTAGACTTTAAAAAAAGGTTTTATAATATTTTCTAAAAATAATATTTTACAATTTCTGAAATAAGACATTTAGGTGCTGTATGTGTAAATATTTGTAGTCTCAGATTCATATAACGGAAGGAAACACAAAGTCCGATGTAGGTGAAGAAGGTTGAAACAAAGCTACAATGCGAGAATGTTTATACAAAGCCAATCAGTGTGCATTTATCCCAGGGGTCGAGTTCATGGCCTGATATTGCATATTTAACAGCATTGCTACACACACACACACACACACACACACACACACACACACACACACACACACACACACACACTCGATGCTTGCAGCAACACACGACGCTCATTCACTTTCCCTCGTTCCCTGCTCGTGGCTACTTCGCCTTTCCTTTCCCCAGCTTTCCCCCAATTACTTCTCCCTTCCCAGGGAATGAATAATTAAAAGCTAAATCTGATGAATCACCAGGCGGAGTGTGTTTGTGTGGACTGTGCACTTCGCTAATTCTCCCCTCGCTGCAGCTGCATGCTAATCGTGCATCCTTGAGGTCAGAGCAGTGAGGTCCCTGTAGGTTCACCTGCTACCTTCCTCCTCAGTTCGCTAGTTAGAGTCGACTGTACACTGTGCAACTGGGGTGAAATATATCGCTAATCTCACAGCCTACGTCGAAGGACCAAACGCCTGCGTTCCTCTTTAATATCACTTCAGTAATTATGGAGGTGGGCATGAAATGACAGAGTGTAATTATCGGTAATGTAAATATGTAAACGGCTCTAATGAGAATAGAGTTCAGGTCTATTTCTCCTCATAAAGGGTTTGAAAAATTTACTCACAGAAAACTTACTCCAGTGCAACGAACAAGCCTTGCAAAGAGACAGCCATTGTGAAAATGTCAGCTGTCATCTCATTTCCCTGTCTTTCTTTTGGAAGGGAATGCAGCACTGGAGTGACCAGCCAATGCTCGATTATGTTTAATATGATATGTAATAGGGCTGTGTGTGTTTGTGTGTGTACTCCCAGGAAAAATGCAAACCACAGCAAGGCTTATGAAAGCTCGATGATCTCCATATGGTTGCTAAAAATCCAGAAACTCAAAAATAATGCTCTACTTGGTCAGTCACTGGACCTTGATTAACCTCTTAATCGCAGGTGGGGTTTTTTTTTTCTGACCAAAGGAGATGACATGAAACAGTTTCAATATGGAAGCTGGTCTAAAAGCTTGACTCGGGTCTTCATCAAAACATTATGGATTTAGTATATAATAATAGTAAAATTAAAGATGGGATGTGGAATTAAAGTACTGTAAGAGGAAATTAATGAAATGAGGAGAAGGTAGTCTGTGTGCCAGCGCGGGTCAGGAGCAGTGTCCAGAGGTCATGATGGCACGAAGCTGGCAACATGGCTTTCGCAACCTGGCAGGCCAGAATTGAGGCATCGAAGCCATTTTTTTGGCAGTGGCGGTAACAAATCCAGAAATTGGACTGAGGCTGACAGGGCTGTTACAGTCTGGTAGCAGTGGCAGTGGCAGACCAGAACTGGAGGATAAGTTGAGGCAGCGGCCAACAGTGGCTGACTCTCGATAGCTGGCAGTAACTACATGGCGGAAGTACCAAACCTGCTAATTCAATCCATCAGCTGCTGAGCATCAGCAAGCTACCCAGTGGTAAAGAACACTCCTCAGCACTAAAGCCCAAAGGAGCACACAGACGCATGATGCCAGTCACAACTGGGCATCTCCGGTCCTCGACTCGTATTTCCTAAGCATCTCAGAATCTCTCCAAGGATTCGGGCTCAAAGCTCATTTAGGACAAAAAATATCCCCAGCTCAGAGTGGGACATAAAAGTCATTTATGCAGTTTCCTCCTCTTGTTTTCAGTGAGGAATACGACTGCTCCTAGAAAAGCATGTGACCTCACTGTTACGACACTTTACACATTGCGGTGGATGTTTTGACAGGTTTGACAGGTTTTTGTAGCTTTAATCGGTGGAAAAAATCGAAATGGTGAAATCAGCACCAGTTGTATGAAAGCTTTATGCACACAGGCAAAACTTGATCGATTTTGACTCGGCGGCATGTCATTATCCTAATCAGACTCCTCCAATTACAACTGTTTCAAGCCTCAGTTCTCCCTCACAAATGCAAGTCAAAGGAGAGACATCGATCTGAATAAACACAGCCAGTAGTAAACACATCCTGGTTGAGTTGTTAGCAGCAACATTTGTAAGGTGCAGTGGATGAAGGCAGGGTAAAGAGTAAAAACTCAAGAAACTAGAACAATTCATCGATTTTGCCAAAATCTTGAAAATGGAAATATGAAAAAAAAAAAACAGTCCAGGCTAAATACAAATACAGGGAGATAAAGGAACAGCAGGGTATGAAGAGGCCGGCAGGTACAGTATTACAGTCGTCTACTGTCTGGATCTGACTCAGGGCGGAGTCTTTCCCCCGAACACAGAACAGATGAAAACAACAATGTAACATACCAACGACAGCATGAAGGGAGGAAGGGCAGAGCAAAATAGAAGCATGTGATGAGAACCCAAACGAGCGTGAACTCCTCTGTGTTACGTGAATCCACAAAATACACCTGAGCACCGGTGTGTCCAATCAGCTGGGATTTAAACTGTGATTATCTGATTATTAGAACCTACTGGTATGGATTTGATATTTTCATCTTTACAAAACCAATAAAAATCTGATTATTATAAATAAATATCATAAATAAAACACATATTATAAAATCCTAACATAACATACAGTAGAATCCTATCGGTCTCGTTATGTTTAAACATTTTAATGATCTATTCCAAGCCCACTTCCTTTCTGTTGCAGGACTGCACTGAGCTCGATGTGTTTACTCCGACATGGGTCCGACATGCTGATCCCTGGTATCGCATCAGTGCCAGTTCTAACCTGCGTCCATTGTAGAGTAAATAGAGTGAAATAAAAGCTGAAATAAATCTGCACTTTTAGGCTTCATCCTCAATCCCATGTGCTGGAGTTACACAAACTGGGTCAGGTTGAGATAAACAGCCAGCTAACACAAGCACAGATCTCACAGATGAGCATGGATACGTTTCAGCCTCTCTGTGACTAATTACCAACACACACACACACACACACACACACACACACACACACACAGTACGCATGCACACTCACATGCACGAACACACAGACACAATCTTGTATAGACAGAAGTGAGAAGCTGAACAAGCACTTTCTCTCAGACTACTTCATGTAAAATGTATGAACGCGAGCGTTAACTCTGTGGGGTTAAACACTAATGCTAACACCTAGCAAACAATCACTTGGGTCTAAATTCGTTTCTGACGTCATCAGTCAAATACACTCCCTGTTCGGTGAATCACAGATGAGAAATGGAAAAAGTCGATCAGATAAAGATGAAGTTTTGTCTTAAAACGACTCCGGCGTGTTAAAATTCACTTATACCACGTCAGCGCTGTTATTTCAGCCAAAGTGAAAATATGAACTAATCCCAGTAAAAATATTCACTTTATCTTTTCTAATTAATATCTATTGGTGCAGGTGTTTGTTTACATTGAGACAGCAGCGCATTAGTAGATTATTTTAAAGTAGATTATTAAATCCCACACATAACTGTTCATAACATCACTTTTACTCCACATTTAGATTCACTGATGCTGCAGATTAAACTTCAGGCCAATATCTGAGTACTGCAGAAGATTCAGTCAATTCTGTACAGACAGTTTTGTTTGATGCTGTGACAAAATCTTGCCGGACAGACATACAGACAAACAGAATTTTCTCTAAAGCTGGTTTCTGGCCCTTCAATGTACAGTATGAAACAAAGAGATGATTAACATCAAGTGATCAATGTACAGATGAAATCTTTCTTTTCTTTTATGTACAGTATTTATTATTTTTCAAATCAGTTAAAGTTCAGATGCAGTTCAGATTCAGAAGTGCAGTTAGCGTTTTATGCTAATCATGATTATAGTAGCATTGCAGTCTGGTTATTTTATTTTTAATGATGTAGCTAAACTTATGAGGTAAATGTTAACATTTCTAACACTTTGGACTGATTTCCATAGTTACTAATTCTTTACATCGCTTGTCCCAAAGCTCTCTAGCTAGAAAAATCATTAGCGTCAGTTATTAGCTAGCATATACCGAATCCCCGTCCTTCCCAGTTGCCTAGCAACAGTTCTAATGTTCTCGTGAGTATAACCATCTGAACAGCAGGTGCATTGTGTGTTACACAAAAGAAATAACACAGAGATATGTACACTACCAGATAGTGTGATCACACACACAAACACACACACACACACACACATACACATGGTTGTTTGACTTGGTTCTGCTGCCTGCCTCTTACACCACAAGTTCGATTAATTTCACAGTGTGTGTGTGTGTGTGTGTGTGTGTGTGTGTGTGTGTGTGTGTGTGTGTGTGTGTGTGTGTGTGTGTGCGTGCGCGTGTTTATCCGTGTTTGTGTGTAGAACAGCCTGCAGGATGACATTCCACCCAAACAGTGAACACATTCGCCTCAGGACAGATCTGTTCAGATAGGGTTGTTACACGCTGTGGTTCATCAGTACACACAGTACACACACACACACACACACACACACACACACATACACACAGAAAAAAAAAAGAAGAAGAAGGAATTAGGTGTTTTATTTGGAAATCTTTCTCTAATTTCCATCAGTGATATTTGACATCCTGAGCTCGGTGCTGCAATTATCCACACACACACACACACACACACACACACACACACACACACACACACACACACACACACACACACACACAGTTTCAGATCAGCTGATCTGCTTTCACATTGACTGAAATAACACACTATACAACGCGCAAAGTAAATCACAAAAAAAAAAAAAAAAAATCAAGGTCTTAGTGGTTTAAATTTTTCAATCTGTTTAAAAATGGAGTTCAAATTTCCTGACATCACTTCAGGCAATATGAAAAAAAGGTAGTGAGAAATTATGCAGCCTCTTCTCTAACTCAAGTGCTGGGCATCTTTTCCCCATTTTCTGTGTTCTGATTGGCTAGAAAAATACACTTCCGCAATGGGACGCGTGTTTGTCTTTATGACAGGGGCAACAGGGGGTTTGCAGCTAAATTTTGTAACAGGAGTGAAAGACAAATAATGTCTGTGACTGGTCTGTGTATCAGCTAAAACATTCACAGACAAATTTTTGGAGAGTCCTGAAAATGAAATAAAGAAGGAAAAAAAACCCCGATTGAGACATTTCCTGAAACCCATGTTGGATTTAGTTTTTACAGCGCTTTGATTTTCATGACACTATTTGTAAAGGTTTGTTTACTTTAGGGTCTGTTTTTTATAATTCACTCAGTCACTATCACTGATTGTCTACACGACCTTATCCTGTGTACAGGGTTGTGGGGGGACTGTAGCCTATCCCAGGAGGCGTAGGGTACGAGGCGGTGTTCACCGGAGTGCCGATCCATCACAGGGCTCACACACATTCAAATGTCCTCTCGCAAAATACAGGCAATTTGGCATATCAATTAGTCTAATATGCCTGTTCTTGGAATGTGGAAGGAAAGTGGAGGACCCATAGGAAGGCCAACGAGCAGAGGGAAAACATGCAAACTCCATGCACACAGAAGCCGTGCCACCCGTAGTTGTTTTTTTACTTACTTTATTACTTATATTCGTGATTCAACTTTTACAGATTGATAATTAATTGACTCATTTTATTTCATTTTGCAGATCTTAATTGTCTGTTTTTTTTCTTCATTTTGTTCTCATTTCTTTATTAATTGCTTTTTTTTTTTTTTTTTACTTTCTTAACTTTCACGTTTAATGTAACATGTCCTTGGGTGCTTGAAAAGCACTTATGAATAATATGTATTATAATTCAATTCAAATTAAATGAACATGTTATTTGTCAAATACATGATCGTGTACAAGATGATACGCAGCAAATCCCTGTTTTGTGATCTAAAAAAGAAAGACATGGTAGAATAGAAAGAAAAAGAAAAAAAAAGAAATATAAAACAAACATAAAATTTAAATTGGGATGAATGTACAAATCTACAGTTTACCAATCTTCAACAACAACAACAACAACAACAATATGATTATTATTATCATTAATAATAATAATAATAATAATAATAATATGATTACATTCTCTAACAGACTCTGTGTTCTTACAGGACTTGTATTGAAATCCAGGATTTATATTGAGGACACTTTAATCACGGAATCTATCTGACTTTTGATGGAAAGCAGTTACACTTATTCAAGGAACTTATTTAAAGGTTCCTCATCAAACAAAGGGGTGAATATTTATGCCAACACATTTAAATCGCTGATTTTTTAAGTCGATGTACAAACTACACAGATCACCAACTTGAATATAACAGATTTATTTTGTGTAGATTCATGACCTAAAAAAAGTCTAATTTTGGAGAAGGTGAATACTTATGCAGGATGTCTGTCGCTGCAATATGATGAAATGTGAAACGGCTTGTTCCTGCTTGTTCTACTTCATACACACCTCAGTGGAGATCACTGCCTCCTTATTCGCTGAACTCCATGACCAGTCTCATCTTCACACCTCCACTGAGAGAAGTTCTTCTGTACTTGACGTCTAAAAGGCTCTGAATCCGATGCTTCAAGCCATCCTTATCAAAGTTCCATTCCGGCAAAGTGGACACCGCGGGCAATGTAGCGGAGCTCGGCGTTCCTGAAGTACGCGGTGCAATTTGCAATCAGATGCCTCGATGAAAGCAATTCAACTTGCCGCATGAAAGAACCTCTGCTTCTGACTTCCAGCTGTTGTTTGGCCCAGAGTTTGGACTTGTATAGAGGTAGAGAGGTAGAGGTATATGGACTATATTTAGGTAGAGAATTATCAGGTAGCATGGCTAACACAAATCCCCCATGCTAACTGGATTTTGCTCATGGTTTTTTTTTCCACGCCATGAGATATTGCTTTCGATTCAGCTCCAGGCAACTCACTGATTTTTCACAGTTGCAATCCAGTCAGACTCGAGTGAACCGTGTAATCCTTCAGGTACAACATAATCCATAGCACTAGGAAACTTTGGAAGGGAAAAATACCTCATTTCATTTTTATTTTAACCTTCATTTTCCATCTAAACATGGCCAAAATATGTGCACCCCTGACAGTTACGTCCATATCACCTTGTTGAACATTTCAGAACATTTTACTGTATAATGCTCCCACACCCTTTTCCCATTGCGAGCTACTTTTAAAAGGAGGAGTCCCAAGTCATCTACCAATAAGTAAATAAAGAAAGAAATGAAAATCTACTCCTGACCCTTTTAAATTTGTTATACTCGCCAGAGACCATCCGATATGAAACGTATCATAGATGATTCCGATAGCCAGGTGCCGACTGAATGTGTGTAATGTGTATATTTTTTTCTTTTTCAGAATTTTTTACAACTTGGCATTAAACTGCTCCTGCCACACAGGATGCTGTGCTGTGAGAATAGTTTAGAGTGCACCTGCAGGATTACAGAGAACCAGCGGCATTTTACCACCTCAAATTCAAAAATACATGAATTAAAATTAAGTGTCAGTGTGGAAAAGAATTGCAATGCGTAACTTATTCGTTCTTTTCTCCTCCCATTACTGTGCATTACTGTCTAGATCCTTTACGCACAATACAGTTCATCACATGCATCTCCCCACCTCATTCTGATGACTTGCAATGAATGGAATCATCCAGGGTTGCACAGTCTGGTCGGACTGTTGCTGGTTGCTAATCTCAAGCAGACCTCCAGATGAACGGTATTTGGGTTTCATATGGGAAAAGGCTGCTTGCATAAATAACTGATACGAAACAATGCAAGGCTTCAATGTAGCACATTTTTAACTTGTGTCCATCTTGGTAGGACTCACCTGGAAAGATGCTTTGGTGGCTGTCTGACAAGTTTTTTGGGCACCACTGCACTAGATGTTGTGACGTGGGTTTGTGGATTTGACGGTCATTTAACTACAAGAACAATAGTGAGCTCAGGCACTGATGCTGAGGAGGCTCCAGTTCATCCGAGGTGATGATTCACTGGGGTTGAGTTCATTCAGAGCTCTTTGCAGGACACTCAAATTATTCCACTCAAACACACCATGTCTTCATCTAAGCTGGCTTGGTCATCATCATCATCATCATGCTGGATAAAGGTTTGGGCCCCTAGTTCTTAGGGAAACTGTGATGCTCCAGCATACAGGGACATTCTATACAAGTGTGTGCTTACAACTTTGTGGCCACAGTGGAGTGAAGAATATGGGTGTGATGGTCCAACGTGAACATACTTTTACCCACAGATTGGTTGTTGCTCAGCAACTTGGTGCAATGTTGGATCAAATTTCCACACTAAACAACCAGCAGCTAGTGTTATTAGCATCTGAATGTCACTGCTGTTGGTCTAAACCAGTGAGCAGTATTTTATTCCAGGCGGTTTTTTTTTTTTTTTTTTTTTGTGGATATGACATTACAAAATTAATAAAGTCACTTTGAGGTTAATTACTTAAAGTGCTCTTGCTTTGTGTGTGAAGACAATATACTGAAGGTCTGAGTTTGGCACCGTGTCTCTGACTTTTTCTTCTTAGAAAAAAAAAACACACTCTTGATCCTTCATTCAGAAAACACTTTTGAATAAAACATGAATTTTATTAATAAGCATATGGACCATAATGTTCGGAGGATGAGTAAGGCATTCTGTTTTTTTTTAGGTAATGTTTTAGTGCATTAATAATTAAGCTCCTGACCTCAGTGACATTGAAAGAAGCATGTTGTATTCATGAGCACAGCTCTCCTCTTCATTATTCTGAGTTATTCAGAAAGGAGGAAGCGATACACACAGCGCTCGTTAGGTTGAGACGGGTGCAGGATCATGAGCAGATATCTCCCTCTGCTAGTGTGTGGATTAGCATAGCAGGGAACATGCGCTGTGCGTGAACCCTAATAACCTTATGTGACTGAGAATTGAGGTTGGTACTCAGGGCTCTAGCAGCAGTAGGGGCGGGATAAAAGAAAAACGTGCAAAAAGGTGACGCGGGATGATGATGTAAGGATGATGAAAGCTCCCATGAGCTCATGTAGTTCACTCAGTTTATTGACTGGAATAAGTCCAGTCTGTTTAAAGCTAAGAGAGAAACTGACTTTTTTCATGGAAATGTAACTACAGATTCAGGTGATAGATACCTGCTCCAGGTGGCACTGTTGCCTCATACCTCCAGGATCTCACCTCAGGCCTGTGATTGGTGGGTTTCTCCGATTTTCTCTTACAGTCCAAAGACATGTGGAGTAATCTAACTGGCATTTCCAAATCCCCGTACTATGTGTGTGTGTGTGTATGTGTGTGTGTGTGTGTGTGTGTGTGTGTGTGTGTGTGTGTGTGTGTGTGTGTGTGTGTGTGTGTGTGTGTGTGTGTGTGTGTGTGTGCGCTGCAATGGATTGGGTTGTACTTCACCTCATACCTCGAGTTGCCTGGATGGGTCTTTGCGTCCACTCATCCTTCGTAGAGCCTCGTTTTGCATCATCCCGTGAATCTTAACCTTCCCTCCCTGCATGGCTGAGATCATCATTCAACCTCCTCCTAACTGTTCCATGGTGGACGCCACTCCTTCCACTCACAGAGGTAAATAACTGTGCTCATACTTACCACTCTTCTTGTGGAATGGCGAACTCTACCCCCCCCCCCCCCCCCCCGCTTTCCTATAGCATCACAATGGTTCTCACGCATTTTCCTTGCTTGATGTCCTTTTTCCTAGTGACTGTGGACTTTGGAATGTGCATCAAGAGCCATGTATTTAAGTACGGGTCATTTAAAAAGGCTCTGTACGTGCATCCACCTATGTCTTTATTCCAGGATTTTTTTTCGGTGAAAAGTTGGTTTCTATTTTCATTTACATTAGAACCTATAAACACTCATATTCTCACCAGACCTTAAGAACACACACAAAAACACTCATCTTGTAATGTTACCTAGAAACTGCCTAGTCCAAAGTTGAACGTTGAACTTTTCCACTGACAAAATCCTGACGCCTGAGACACTCTTAATAAAATGTCTCTTTACATAATCGTAATTCTTTTGATTAATTTATGTGGAGCATCTGCCGTACCAGCCCCTGTAAATAAACTGTTACTATAGAAACCATAATGTATCAGAATGAGTGCATTAACATAATTCTGCATTATTGTCAGAGATGCTGTTTTAGAGAATTAATCAACACCTCCTGACCAATCAGAATCCTGAATTCAGTCAGACATCAAGCATTAAGAAATGGTTCTAAGTAAAACCTGTTCAGACCCCCTTTTCCATTGTACTGTATAATGATACGCTCTCTTGCCATCCTTCAATTGGCTGTCTATGGAAATTGAATTCTTTAGACGTCTTTATAAAAGTTAAAATAAGGCACAAGGATTTATAGTCCTGTATGTGTGTTCTTACAGAATAGAGCCAAGACTCGAGTCTGTGTGTGTATTAATGGAGTGTGTTGTTATTGTGAAGAGGCTGCATTCAGCATGCGGCCTCTAAAGCCCTGGCCAACGTTTTTAAGTGCACAGCGTGAATCGAAAACCTCATTTCACTTTCATAGGATATCAAACCCTCTCTGGTGTTATTACAGCATGATTGTCTTCTCCACTCAGGAAGCCAACATTTCATACTGGAGTAGGATCAGTGGTCTGTCCTCATTCTTCATCTCCTGGCACGATCTACAATCTACACTTATCACACACACACACACACACACACACACACACACACACCTCATTATGCGTTAAAGCCCGAGCCAGCTGAAAACAAATCCTGTGCCACTAGTTCACTCTGGTTTCTGTGAAGATGCTGGATATTAATCGCTGTCTATGAGTTCATGAGTGATGTGTATAAAACTATTATGTTCCTGTTCCATATGTCTTCGCTCTCTGACAAGTGAAGCAAATATTAAAAGGCGGGGGGAAAAAATTACGTTAACATTTAGTGGTGATGGTATTTACCATGAAGTAGGTTTACAGTGTAACATGTTAGGTTGAAAGGTGGCACGGTGGCGTAGTGGTTAACACGGTGGCCTCACACTGCTCAGGTTTAGGGTTCGAGTGGTGCCTTGGGTCCTTGTTTTTGGAGTTTGCAGCTTTTCTCGTTTTATCCCACAGTCTAACGACAGGCACATAAATAGACTAATTGGCATTTCTAAGTTGCCCATCGTCTGTGTTTGTGTGCCCTGCGATGGCCTGGCACCCTGTCCAGTGTGTACCCTGTCTCGGGCCCAGCGTCCCCTGGGATAAGCTCCAAGCATCCCACAACACTGTGCAGGATAAGAGGTAGCGTGAGTGAGAGTGTGAGTCAGTCCCAAACATTTTAGTGCTTTTTTTTAAAGTAAGACAACTTTTGGAAAATTCTATAAAGCGGTTGTTCTCAAAAATCCCAGAAAGAAGGGAAATATTCTGTGATATATTTTTAACTTATTTACATCTTCTTAAAAGTTGTATTCATTATGAAGGTTTTGTAAATTAAAAATGTAAAGCTTTTTCATTCGAAAAACAAGTGAGCCTGCAAATACATTCTGTGTGTGGAAAGTAATAAAAAGAGTAAAGTCTAATAAATAGATACGATTTAGGAGAAAGTCCTCTGCTCTAGTTAATATGCTGCCTACCTGCAGACACCAGCGTGTACCTCCACGCTGTCCGATAAATCACTGTCTGTTAAGTCACTGAAGAGATCAGGGTGTGATTGATGTAATCAGGCTAGAAGCTGATTTGAATTACAGCTAAAAAAAAAAAAAAAAAAATCAGGTAACCAAAAGATAAACAGTCTCCTCATACCTCAATATTAAAGCACAGTGAGACTTTGTACTCCAAGAATGTTTGGACCTCTAAAAGAGAAGCTGAAGCCGAGAGGTGTGTAGTTCACAACCCAGGACACTAATAAAAAAGGCTTGAATTTGATTCCTGTTGCAATAATAAGGCGGTGGAGTTCCTTGGTAAGGACGATACAGGACAAAGAACTTGGAGACATTACAAACACGATCTGGTACAGTACATGTTGCAGCAGGGATGCATTGATCCCATGTACATTTACTCATACGTCTTTAAAAAAATCGCTCAATACCAACTTCAGACCAGAAGCCTGACGTTGAAATGTCATCCTAAATCAACAGAACTGCAAGTCTCACGTATAAAGAGGACAAACTTCTAAGACTCGATATGAGGAGTTCATGATATGACAGAAGAAATAAAAACAATAAAGCACTTTACCTGCGGTTGAAAAGCAGCACTTTTCCAGTCTTCTCTACAAAAGCCCTATTCATTCAGAACTTACTGATGTATCTAGCTAATGCAGTTTACACCTACAGTAAGTGCATGAACAGCTGTGCTTTTCATAACCACTGCAAAATAAAATCAGAGCAAAATAAGTTCTTCTGTTACAGCCGTGTCTAATTAATAAACAGTAAAAGGCTCATTCCACTATTAGTCCACAGTCTGCGGTGAGGAAGGCTGACGGGTACCATATCTGGTGGCTGCTGTGATGTGATTGGAAATGTTGAGTCTGTCACCCAGAAACACAGCAAGATTCTGTACATGTTCAACTCAACACTGACGTGAGAAGTTGGACATACATCATTACCAGCCTTCAAGCATTCAACCTTAAAGGTGGGGGAATGTCTGAGACTCTGTTTCAGTGAATGATGTATATTTTCGAACTGTACAGATTAAAGAAAGGGATATGGCTTTGCATTTCCTAATCCAAAGCAAATATTTGTATATACATTCTGAATCATGTGAAGGCAAGATGTGCTGCTCATAGACCTGGATAAAAAGAACAGGACAAACCCTGCATGACATCAAGAGCGAACTTTGGGGGCCGACTACACCTAAACCGTGCTTTAACCATAAATGGGCTAATGTGGGGAACATGCCTACATATTTTATCTAACTAGTTTTACCTTAGCTAAAATTCTAAGGTGACTAAAGATTACTTCAAAACTTGGTGGGATTATCAGGACTGGTGATCGTTACTTCAGAAGTCAATAGGAGTGGACATGGTTCCTTTGAAAATGGTAAGCGTTGGTCAAAAATGGCTGCGTCTTGCCTATTTTTTTATATAGTTATTTTATACACTTACATTCATTTTGGCTTGATTGAACTCCATCATCCATATGCTACACATCGCACCATGTCAACTTCTACATTTCTTTTGCCAAGTTCAACTATAACAATTCCAGTTAGCTTGTTAACTCATTAGCTAAAAAACTAGCACTTTGACCCCTGCCATGCAGATGCCAAATGTGACTTATAATGGATTTATTTATTTGGGGCAAGTTGTAAACTTTTATTTCTGTTGTAAAGTTGGGTGTTGGGGTCTATAGGGATTGACTCACTTTTTGAGCTCTTCATTTTTGAGAACTGGAGGTTGTTCCTTGGTCCTGCTATGTTTTCAGTTGCCGCTGATTTTAGTTGTTGGTTTGACGTCACTGGTTTAAACTCATGGTTCAGCAGCCTATCCTGAATTGAAGCGATATTTTCTTTGTTTTACATTCTTTTTTTTTTTCTCGTTTGTTTGTACATTTTAATGCAGCAGGGTGCTGGAGAAGGAACTGCTGATTGACAGCTCCAGCAGTGGCAAGAAGGTAATTAATAGGTTGATGAGCTTTATTTCATCAAGGTTTTAAATTATGTTTGTTCCCCCCCCCCTTTTTCTCATCCAGAAAGAAAAGCAGAAAGTCAGAAAAGTGGCCAGGTTTCTCTGGAGACAGTTGGGCTGATGGACAGCCAGGTTTAGGGATTCATCTCTTTTTGCACTTATCCCAAATGTTGTAACCTTTAGAGTGCAGAGAGACACAAGGACACAAGCACAAAAAAGTATTTCCCCTCAGGTGGTAGCAGATGTGTGTGAGTGTGTGTGTGTGTGTGTGTGTGTGTGTGTGTGTGTGGTGTGTGTGTTTATGAAAATCTAATAGAAGACGGGCGTTAGCTTGCCCTGCTCCCAGCGGTGTTGTTCTGCCCTTTTTAAAACGAAGCATATCTGCATTTCAAATCTCGATCGCTCGATCCTATCTTTGACTTTCATCCACAAAGCAAACACCAACTAACACATTCAAATGTTCCACAACACAGCACACAAGGTTACAAAACCAAATGACATACTGAACAGTTGCCAGCTGAAATTAATAATAAAACCGGCAAAAACTGATTAGCATTAGCATGCATTAGTATTAGCATACTACTGGCTCTGGGTGGGTGTCACGGTGCTTTAGTGGTTAGCACTGTCGCCTTGATTTTTTGTTGAATTAAATCTGCATTGTAGGTTAAAACAGATTATTTAGCTGAACATGCTAGTTTTGAGAATTCTAAATGACTTTTACTAGCAACGGATTAGCATGTAGTTAAACCATGTTCAGGCTCGTTTATCCTGACTAGACACCTGTTTAATTTAGAATAAAAGATACTTCAGGTTCTTTTTCACTCTCTTCCTAGTATTAGGTTAAAAAGTAAGTTCATAAATCAATGTCGTTTCATGAACTTGGCTTTTATCACCTCTCATCACACTGTTCACCCACGTTCAGCTCCCTTCATCCCATGTCAGCTGGACAAAAAAAAAATGAAAGAAAGAAATAAAAAAGCAGAGACCCTTGATCACTGTCAGTCATGTCATTTTTCAATGGATGATAAAGATCGACCCGGGTTGTTAGCGGGTGGCCCCTCCACAGCAACACTGTCAAATGAATCTTCACTGGGTTTGACAGCTGTTGCCCCTGGTGATGGATCGCCATGACAATCACAAGACAGACACATGGGATGGAACAAAGGGAGGTGACTGACACGCCAGTGTTCAATGGCTTCAAAATCATCAACTGCATGAAAAATTCTATCACCATGCCATTGCAGAAGAGACACAAACCCGCACACCTTAACCACTAAGTAGGCCAAACACATGTCTTAAAACATTACACACTCAGCCAGGGCATTCTGGGTATTTTAGGTAGATTGCAGTGCATTGTGGGAAATGTGTCAATAATAATATAGACTATGTGGTTTAGGTAAAGTTTTTCATTCTGTTTAATGTTCACTGTTTGGACTTTTAGCTAATTAAATATACTTCATTTCATACAATAGTTTTTTTATATTGAATTTAAAATATTAAAAACTAATTCTAACAGAATATTTTGTAAGGCGAAAACATTCTACCGTTCATTAAAATTCATCAGAATCCTGACCTTTTCCATCCGACACATCAGGCCTCCCTTATTATATACTGTTTCAGAAATGAACTGTAAAGTGAAATGGTTTTTCACTTCTAATAAGATCATTGTGGCTGAGCATCCTGCATTTCATTTATCCATTTCCTACTGAATATTATCCCTCACTGTTTTGTGCTTTACCTCAGGCTGTGGTGTGAATATAAAATAAAAAGTAATAAAAAGTGTTAAAGCGAAGTAATCTCATAACTTATTGCTTTTAATCTGAAGTAATACATAAGCTTTAATGTGAAAGCACCTCGCTCTCTCTGTGAGTGTGTGATGAACAACCAGAAGCACAGCAGTGAGAGGATTTGGAAAACTTTCACTACGATCAAGAGGGACTGATCAGAATTCTTTTGAGTATGCGAGGAACTGGCTAGGATTCCTTGTACAGCAGGTGGGATTAGTGAGAATTACCTAAAGGGATGTTTTTTTATTATTATTATTGGTGGTATAAGGGAGATTTACTTCAGGAGTGGATAGGATTGGTGGAATTTGGAAGAAATTGCTTCAGGAGTAGGTGAGATTGATGGGAATGACTTCAGAAGTGGGTGGGATTTGTGGGTTGAGTGAGAAGTGTTCTAGCAGTATGTGATATTGGTGGGATTAGTGAGAATTTCTTCAAGAGCCAGAGGCATTTTGGAGATTGGTGGGAATTATTTCAAGTGTCAGTGGGATTGTTGAGATTGGTGAGAATTACTTCAAAAACTTGGTGGGATTATCCGGACTGGTGATCGTTACTTCAGAAGGATTCAGTAGGATTGCGCATGGTTCCTTTGAAAATGGTAAGCGTTGGTCAAAAATGCCTGCGTATTGCCTAATTCATAACAGTTGCATAATTAATCTGCTTTGTTGCAAACGTTTTTTTAAAGAATTTTCAAATGTTCAACTCAGTTGAAAAACAGTGTTTGTTGAATTAATCTATGCTGACAACACTTTTACTTGCTATAACATTTTTTTTTTCGCAATATTCCCCTGTCCAGACCTATTCAAATATACATACCTAATCAATATTCCAGGAGCAGTTTGATCTGTAATAGTGTAGAGGAAAAATGTACAAAATGAATCACTACAAAAAAAGTTCCCAATTCTGCAGAAATGTCCAAACTAGCACTTACAATATCAAACCATGGTGTGATAAGAATGAAATTGCTGAACATGCTGAACATGCTTTCTCAAGGGTAAACTATATCTAGATGATTGCAGATAAATATTTCAGATATTAGAAGGGAAGCAAATCATTTTGGAATCTATTAAAATTCAATGTGGGTGATGCAAGGCAGGTCAAATCAACATACAATCTAAGTACACCATCCCTTTTCCATACTACACAATTTGAAAACCCGAAGGTAAAATCAGCATCTGAAAGTGTCAAGCTGTTCGTTAAAAGCCAGGTTTAAATCCAAGATGAGGGAAGTTAATACCTCCTGCAGTACAGGAATAAACACACACACACACACACACACACACACACACACACACACACACACACAGCAAGCTTAATCCTCTGCCCAGGAGAAACAGGTGTAAACTGCAGCATCTCTTCACTTAACGACTGAGATGAAGATGCAAAGAGATGCTGGAGTAGGTGAAACTCAGTGTACGCTTGGGTGTTTAAGAGCCTCAGCAAGTTTAGACAAGAAAAGTGAAGGAGGAAGCAATCAGAGAGCTTTACACACGAGGATCACTTACCGAGAACATGCCTACATACGGCACTTAATGAGCCTGAGGAAGTGCATATCTAAGCAGTTCTGAATGATATGTTCACACACGCAAACACATGCACATACTGTATGCACACACACACACAGTTCAGCGGGTAGTTAAGTGTGTGTACTTCAGTATGTAGTTCAGCGGGTCATTCAGTGCATAGTTCAGTGGATAATTTAGTGAGTAGTTCAGCGGGTAGTTCAGTTGGTATATCAGTGGATAATTCAGTGGATATTTTAGTGAGTAGTTTAATGGGTAGTTCAGTGTTTATTTCAGAAGGTAGTTCAGTGTGTAGTTCATTGAGTAATTCAGTGTGTACTTAATTGGATAGTTCAGTGATTAGTTCATTGGGTAATTAAAAGTGTAGTTCAGTAGGTAATTCAGTGTGTAGTTCAGTAGGTAATTCAGTGTGTAGTTCAGTAGGTAATTCAGTGTGTAGTTCAGTAGGTAGTTTGTTGGGTAGTTCAGTAGGTAGTTTGTTGGGTAGCCCAGTGTGTAGAGCTGAAAGTGCTGTAGGTTGTGATTCAATACACATCAATAGAATCATACGTATTTGAACATCACCAAAGTTGTTTCAAAACTAAGCAGTGAATATCTAAGTGAAGTGTAAATTTTCAGCCTAAATTAAAGGGCTTTAACATTGTTATCACCACAGTTTAGTTATTCCAGCAATTTCTGTTCATTATTCCTCCATTTTCACACACTCAGCTCACTGACATCTCATGCGCACGATTTCAGTAATAATTCAACTTTGATGTTAAGGGTGTTGAGTGTGTATTAATTGTGTGCTGTGTGTGTTGAGTTTGTGTTTTGTACCGTATGACAGAGGGATGTCAAGGTCTCCCTGCCACCCCAGATCATCCACAGAGTGTTGAGCTGAAGAAACACAACACACACAAACAGGGGATTGTATTAAAAACACAGAACCGACACAAAGGACAACTTTCTACAGAAGACTGCGTTGCGTGTTTCCTTGAAGATGCACTAATTAGTATTAGATGATGTTTGCATTAATAATCATGAGCCATTTTTACTCAAAAGGTCTAATGGGTGCTAATGGATTTATTTTGTCACTGGAATCACATTCGAATAAAAGCACAGCAGAGACTAGATCACTGTAACCAGCAGCAAACCTTCAGCTCTCCTGAGCAGACAAGCACGAGCTCAATCAACACTTTTATTTTCTTTCATTGGGTAGTTCAGTCTTCGTTCAAATTTTCTAATGGATTTTAATTGCCATTTCTAATTTTAAAAAAAGAGTTAACATAGACAAAGAACAGACTTGTCTAATTTTAGATAAAGTGGAACACAGATCGATTTTATTTGACATTAATGAGCTCAAAACACTTCTTATTTACCGTGAGGATGCTGCATCAGTGCATGAACCGAATCAGATATTGATTGGCTATTATAGAGGAGAGAGGAAAAAATACTGCATGTTTTGGTTATAAGAAATAATTCATAAAAATGTACTTTGATGCATATGCAGTGCACTGACCTACAATTAATGTAAAATTACTGCATTGTTTTTTTTTTTCCCTGAAATTAAAATCTGCTCACTTGTTATAGCTACAAAAGATTTAACTCCAACCTTCAATCTAGTCTCAACCAATTCGATCTTTAAACCCAGAGTCAGCGTTGAGAGGTTAGCGGCATGAGTTCTACATCACGGCTGTTCGGAAAATAACAGCTCCGTTCCTCTCTTTATGTTTCCTTCTGTAAGCTTGCATGTGGATGATAATGTGCTGCTGGGGAGAAAGGATTGTTCGTGTATCGACTTCCGCCTCTGTAGGAGCTCACAATGAGAACAATGAGAGCGAGAGAACGAGAGGAGAGAAAGTTCCTCCGCGTCCCCCTTTAACACTGACAAACTCTTTCGCTCTGTTAATTAGCTCTAGGAGACATCATTATTGCACTGTCAACATGCCACTCTCTGCTCATTATGCACACACACACACACACACACACACACACACACACACACATATACATACACACAGAACATGCTTATAGAAAGAAGAAGACAGTGTGAGAGGCTCTATGGAGGTTTCTTTCGTTCCATCTCTTGCTTTGACTCTCTCTCTCTCTCTCTCTCTCTCTCTCTCATTTTCTGCATTTGTTTGGCCTCATAATTTTAAATGAGGTGTGTGTGTGTATGTCTGTGTGTGTGTTTCCCCCCTACAGCTGAACAATGAGAAAGAAAGCTTTTATTATCATGCCGCACGGAGAACCAGTTCTGAACATTAGAAAGTGAAAATCCTCTCAGTTGTCGTGATCCATGTCTCATGTCGGAGTTAGAAATCCTCACCCTGAATTATAGACAGCGTCGGAAGTGGTGGATTAAAGTGTGTTTGCTATCAAATGGTTCGTAGAGAGAAAGAGAGACACAGAAAGGCACCTTTCAGTTGTCCTCGGCCAAGCGTGACGAACCCGGAGGAGATGAAGTTGTGCATGTCCTGAGCACTGCGGAAATTCTCCTTCCCATGATGCCCTGTGGGGCAAATAATAAAAATAAAAAAAAAACTTAGATCATATACTGAAGATAAATAGTGTACAAGATGAAATACACATGGGTTAATGATGATGAGGGAAAAGGAAGGAAGGAAAGAAGGAAGAGAAACAGAATCCGAACAGAAAGAGCTCTGCGTTTAAAATGTAAAGCAAAATCATGTGATGAATATACACGGAAGATGAATAGGAAGTAGAAAGTAGGGAAGGAAGAAAGAAATAAAACAAGGAAGGAAACAAGGAAGGATAATATTCCTGGAAATGTGATGGTAGAGCTATAGGAAAGAGCTCAACACTGAATATATAACACATAGAATATGGTTAAATATACATCGTGTAGAATAGGAAGTAGAGCGATTTATCTATGATAGAGCAAAGGACATAAATAAAAATAAAGTGAATGCAGTGGCAGAGCTACAGTATAGGAACGAGGTGTATAAAAACGTAAAGCTAAAATGAATTGACACAGAAGAGAAAAAGAAAGAAAGAAAGAAACAAAGCCACCACTGAGGCCTGATGAAGATCTCTATTTAAAAAAATCTTTTTTATTCATTCGCACTGGCGTGTTTCTAGTACACTGTCACGCTGTTAGTCAACATTTTAAGGGTGGTTAATTTGGTTATTTTGATAAACTTTGTTTCTGCAGCATTACACCTGTGTTCTTTCACTCAGTTCAGCAGGGTAACATAAAATTCCACAAAAGAGTCTGTGACTGAAAACAAACTGCATGTCGTGAACCCTTTCCTGCAGGGGGGGTCAACTCAGTAAGCGAGAGCACCTCACTCAGGTGGCCTAAAACTCGACCGTGATCTCTGCATTCCCACCTGACTGGAGAACCAGACTGCAGAGGAGAACACACGCCGGTTCTGTGGATAACCATTACATTCTGAAATGGAGAATATCTTGCGTATAAATCTGTAGAATCCAGACGCTTACTCCAACAATGAAGATTATTCACTTTCACTCCAACGTTTCTCACCTTTATATTGCTGACAGTCATTGAAAGGTCAGTGTGTGTGTGTGTGTGTGCGCACGTCATCCAGCCAGCGGCTAAAAGGTGGAATGAGACAGGGCCCAAAAACTGACACGCACATAAAGTATTCATGCTCTGTGGTATAAGGGAGAGCTGTGGATTTCACACGCACACACACACACACACACACACACACACACACACACACAGGACAGAAGCTTCCATTTAAAAAAAAAGTGAATCTACTCAGACAGTAATGGAGCTCTCTGGGGCACACTCTTGACATTAAGGTCAATGAGAGACATCCAGCCAAGTGGCCATTTTATGAGTGTGTGTGTTGGGGGGAATCAAGAAGTCTACAGAGTGTGCTGTTAAGACCCAACCACACACTTTACTCTCGAGACCCGACTACACACATTACGCTCAAGACCCGACCCCACACATACACAACACTCAAGACCTGACCACAAACACTACACTCTCATGAACTGACCATGCAATATACTCAAGACTGAACCACAATATACTCTCAAGACCCGACCACGCACTATACTCTCAAGAAATTACCACATATACTCTCAAGACCCGACCACGCACTACACTCAAGACCCGACCACGCGCTATACTCTCAGGACCCGACCACGCGCTATACTCTCAGGACCCGACCACACGCTACACTCTCAGGACCCGACCACGCGCTATACTCTCAGGACCCGACCACACGCTATACTCTCAAGAAACGACCACACGCTACACTCTCAGGACCCGACCACGCGCTATACTCTCAAGACCCGACCACGCGCTATACTCTCAAGAAACGACCACACGCTACACTCTCAGGACCCGACTACGCGCTACACTCTCAGGACCCGACCACGCGCTACACTCTCAGGACCCGACCACGCGCTACACTCTCAAGAAACGACCACACGCTACACTCTCAGGACCCGACCACGTGCTACACTCTCAGGACCCGACCACGCGCTACACTCTCAGGACCCGACCACGCGCTACACTCTCAGGACCCGACCACGCGCTACACTCTCAGGACCCGACCACGCGCTACACTCTCAGGACCCGACCACGCGCTACACTCTCA
>JAAGKR010003674.1:57372-71206 GCA_011419295.1 Clarias macrocephalus
GCCCCCCCCCCCCCCCCCCCCCAAAAGTCACCACCTGGATTTAATTAAGCAAATAGTTAAGAGTCTTTCATTGGCTAATTCCTGCAGTGATTAATTAATATGGTTCCCTAACTGATGCAGTGAGTAGCTTCTAATTTCTTAAACATCCATGTCAGAAGACATACCCTGTGGGCGTGGCAAAGATGTTCCTCTGTTTCAGGAGGATCAAATTATTGTCCTGCATCAGGTAAAGAAAACCACTGAGGAGATTGGGAGCATGAAGAATGGACTGTTGAGCAATGGAAAAAGATCATGTGGTCTGATGAGACCCTGTTCCAGAGCCATGGGACCCATCATGCATAGCGTCCACTGTACAAGCCACTGGAGGCAGTGTTATGATCTGGAGTTGCTTATGTTGCTCAGGTCGAGACTCAGCAACGTTATGCGGCAATAAAATGAAGTCAGACGGCAACCTGAATGTACTGAATCACAAGGATTTAGTATTAATGGGTTTTTTTCCCTCTGTGATGGCACGGACATATTCCAGGATGACGATGCCAGGATTCATCAGGCTCAAATTGTGAAAGAGTGGTTCAGGAAGGTTGAGAGATCATTTTCACACATGGACAAAGTCCAAATCTTAAACCTAATATGAAATTTTGGGATGTGCTGGAGACGGCTTTAAGCAGTGGTCCGAACCTCCCATCTTGAGTACAAGATCCTGAAGAGAAATTACTGTAAAATTGTTTAAGTATATCAAAACGATGCCAAAGCAAAAGACGATCGAATGAAATATTAGTGTTTCAACTTTTTGGTTGCTTAGGTCAGGTAGTGTATGTCTTCATTTTATAAAACCTAATTATTTGGACTAGATTCAGGTCAGGCTTCAATCATACATTTACACACACTTACTGTCTGGTTTTTTACTGTTGTGCTCTACAGTACATGGTGCCGAAATTATCCCTTCAGTTACGCTTACGTGAAGCCCAACCTCCCCCAAATGACAAATCCTAATACAAAATGGGTTTAAATGCTTTGGTTTTTTTTTTATTATTATTCTTGCAGTTATAATTTTTTCCATTTTAAGTTTGCACCCGATTGCAATAATTTCTACTTGTATCATTTGTTTAAGCATTAGCTAAATATTAATGTTTGAAAGCAGGCTGAGAGAATAATTACGACCACCTAGTGCCTTCTCCAAAATAAATGTGGCCCTTATCATTCATACTTAAAGGTAAATAGAGGTGATGATTGTGTGTACTGTCTCCCAGCAGTCAGCAACATCTGGAGCATAGACAGTACATAAATCTGGCACAGAGTGTTTTGCAAATTAAAAACAAACATGTTAAGTTTTTTTTTTCTCTTTTACATTTTCTGAATGCATTTTATCCCCCAAGTCCAGCCTGTGGTTTATTATTATTATTTTTTAGAATGAGAACTTTACGGCTTGCTTCAGGCCTTGCACGCTTTTCCCCCTTTTTCCAATCAGACAGTGTATTAAAAGAGATTGGACATATTCTCCATTTCGTTTAAACTCCGCTTTGTAAACGTGGTCTAATGCGCTCTGCCGAAGGTGTTTGGATAATTTCAGCAGATCTGAAACCCGTGCAGGCAACAGAAAATCCAAAAGAATGAATCATTCTGGAACGACTGGAACAACTGGAGGCGAGATTAACAAGACAGAAAATGTGTGTATTATGGTTATGAGGACCGTCTCAAGGAGACCATCATGCACCAAGTGCAAAGAACCCAGACTGACACTCCTGACAAAAACACCTTCCACCAGTCTCCAGGATTCACATCAGCCTGGGGAAGAGTGTGCAAGTCTACAGGGGAGGTTCTAAATAATTCAGGAGCTGTCACAAAGTCAGGAAGAGATGGATCAACATCTGTTTTCTACTTATGTTAAAAAAAATTGACAGCTCCACACTCACTTCACATTCTTCATCTGTCCAAAACAGGTTCAGATGAAATTCTACATGAGGCAAGCAGAAGGATCCAAGTGAGACTGGACTGAATTGGTGTTCAGAACTTACTTACTGTTCTGTTGGGCTTAGGCTGCTGTAGTAGTGTATAGATGTGGATGTAAGACTTTGTGATAAGTGGAAGTGATGGTGATGCTAATGGTAGTGGTAATGGTAGTGGTGGATGATGATGGTGATGGTAATAGTGGTGGTGATGGTAGTCATGGATGATCATGGTGATGGTGGTGGAGATAATGGAGGGTATGATGGTGGGGGTGGTGGTGGTCATTGTGGTGGTGGTGATGATGATGATGATGATGATGGTGGTAGAGCAGCTCATGATGGAGACTCAAACCTCATTTAAAAACGTATGAGTAGCTGGAAGGCTCCTTTAGATTCCTCCTGGATGTGAGTGTGCAATTCTTTACAATTGATCGCCTTTGATCTTGTGTGTGTCTCACGCATCACGTTTTTAGACTTAACTTCAAATCTTTAAAAAAAAAAATTGACCAACAGGTCATTAAAGATGAATGGATATTACTTTACTTTCCACTGAGAATTAAAAGGAAAAAATACATGTATATATTTTGTAACTTTTTGGTCCTGGGACTTAATAAAATTCAATTATAATGCATATTAAATTTACTATATGACCAAAAGTGTCAGAACACCCATTATGTGGTTCTGTTCACAACTGTTTGCACAAAATGTGAAGACACGGGTGTATAGAACATCTCTGTATGCTGTAACATAATTGTGCTACAGGAGGACAATGATTCTGTTAGATCAGCAAAGCCAGCTCCATGAATACAGGTGTGTTAGGAGTGGGATGGAGTGGAAGATACAATACACACTGAAGTGTCCTGAACAGAGTCTTGACTGAACTCAACCTCACCGAACCATCACCTTTGGGTTGAACTTGAACTGGAGCCTCCTTGACATTCTGACATCAGCGTCTGAGCTCACTAATGCTCTTTTAGCTGATCTGAATGAATACGAATCCCTACAGTGACACTCCAACATCTAATGGAAAGGCTTCACAGAAGAGAAGAGTGGCGTGTATTATAAGAATAAAGGATGTCTAGTGGGTATGATGGACAGGGGTCTTTTTAAAATTGAGTTCCTTTGAAATGGTTGGGGTCTCATCAAAACTATTCACATACAATTTATAGCTTTTCTGGAATTTTATCATTTCTATTCCTTACAGGCATCAGTCTACTGTATATAAAATGAGAAAAAAATTGAAAACAAATAAAACATATTTAAAATGTTTCATGCAGTGTTTTAAAACTCATTCACTTACTCACTCATCATCATTACTGCTTTATCCTGTATTCAGGGTCGCGGGGGGCCTGGAGTCTATCCCAGGAGTCTTAGGGCACAAGGCGGGGTACATCCTGGACGGGGTGCCAATCCATCGCAGGGCACACAGACATACACACACTCACACACTCATTCAAACACTACAACCAATTTAGGAACGCCACTTAGCCTAACCTGCATGTCTTTGGACTGTGGGAGGAAACCGGAGAACCCGGAGGAAATCCACCAAGCACGGGGAGAACATGCAAACCCCATGCACACAGAGACAGGAATCGAACCTGGCCGGGAATCGAAACCAGACCCTGGAGGTGCAAGGCGACAGCGCTAATCACTACACCACCGTGCTGCGTTTGTTTTAAAACTTGCAGTTAAAAAAAATAAATCAGTTTAAAAATAAAATCTGTACTATTTCTACATTTTTAGCCCAAACTTTTAAAATTATTTCCCCCCGAAAATAATAAAAAAATCAGTCAGACTAAACTCTAGTGCTTTCCTCCAGTATAATAATGATCACTGTGAAACTGAGCTCTATATTATTGTTAAACAGGTTTTTTGCAGGTCTCTAACTGAACAGTGTTTGTAAATGTGAAGCAGGAAGTTGGTGTCAGTGGCGTCTGATTGAATTTAATATTGCAGAATGAGAAAGGGGCTTTAGGCCACTCTCGTCATTAATACTGTTCATCTTGTGATGACGATAAGACAGACTGGGGATCTTACATGGCTGTGTTATTAAATCTAAAGACACTCTACGGGAAAACAGGGCAGGACATTTATATGGATACGGATGTGCTGATGCAGTTACATGATGAGTCTCACACAGGATCCAGCCTCGGGAGTTAAAGCGATCTGTAATGTTCGCCATGAGTGATATTACTGACAGTGTATTTATGGCTGATTTGTGTATCTGGGGTGATTAGCATTGAGATCGTCTTCACACCACATTATTGAGTTCTTTTATGAAGCGCACGGGGTGTCTTTAAAATATATATTTTTTATCTTTACACTGCTGATGAATGGATTCAGATTGGTCAGAAGAAATTGATTGTAACATAGTAACATACCATAATTTTCTATAACAACAGAATGTTGTCAATACTAGCTAATATTGACTAGCGATCATCACCAAATTAGGGTTGTGTGAAAACCAAATGGATTCTACAGAAGGTGTATTAAGCAATTAGAATTTATATCTTCTCCCCACAAGCGATATGTATTTTTTTATAAAATAGTCCATGTGTTAGATGATTTTGCCCAGATATTATTTAATTCAATCAAACCCTATAGGTCATTGCCGCTGTTAGGCTCTTGAGCAAGATCCTAATGCTTTCTGCTCCAGGGTGTTGTATCATGGCTGACCCTGCACTCTGGCCCCAGCCTCATAACAAAGTTAGGATATGCAAAGAATAAAGAATGTCACTGTGCAGTACTGTGAATGTGATTAATAAAGGCTTAACTTAAATGCTTTTTTTTTACTGTTTTATATTTTTAACATACAACTGTTTTTATTTTAAAATAAAGGTTTATTATTTCCATTAGCTGAGATAAAAGTTGAGTTTTGTAAGCAAGGATATGTTTATTTAAGCAATATCACACAACAGAGAGTACTGGTCTGATAAATATCAGCACTGCAGTCATATGCACATAGGCTCAGCCCAAGTACTGAAGGAATCATGGTTGTGCTGATATCCATCAGAACAGCACAACCTCTAGTGTGATATTGTTTGATATACTGTATATTTAGTATCAACTGATTATGATTTGTTTCTTTATTTAACCAGTTATTTTGCCACAAATAACTGACAGCCATCAAGTTAGTGAGTGACAGTTAGTGTAATTAATAGGGGTGAACGTAGTTTTAAAATTTTACCAGTAATAAGTACAGTGGAACCTTGGATTACAAGCATATTTTGTTCAGGAAGTGGGCTCGTATTCCAAAACACTCGTAAACCAAATCAAATCTTCCCATAAGAAATAATGAAAACTCAAATAATTTGTTCCACAGCCCAAAAAAAAATTATACAGAATAATAATTAATACAATGTATAAAGTAAAAATAAAACAAATGAACCTACACTTTACCTTTAAAAAAAAGTTCAAATAAAACCCAACAGATAAGTGTTTCTGTTTGTGTATTTGTGTGTGTATGTGTGTGTGTGTGTGTGTGTGTGTGTGCATGTGTGTGGAATTAGCCCCTTCCCTTGCCTCGTCTTACACAGTAAAACTCTTTTTAATGACACTCGTGTGAGCGCAGACTAACGGAATCACTGCTGTAAAGTAAAAAAAAAAATTAACCATCACCTTACCTTTGAAAAGAATCGTGACAGAGCAGAGTTTCTGTGTAGAGCAGTGTGTGTGTCTGTGTGAAGCCGGGGAGGGGGGGTGTAAAGGCGAGAGAGTGTGTGTGTGTGTGTCGGTGTGTGTATGTCAAACCAAGACATGCTCGTTTTTCAAGTCAAAATTTATTACACATCTTTGCTCATCTTGCAAAACACTCGTAAACCAAGTTACTCGCAATCCGAGGTTACATTGTAGTCAAATGGTGAGGAGAATAAACCATGGAAGTGGTGGACAGTCCCGAGAAACATACGAGATTTACTTTATATTTCCATTTCTTGCACTTTAGAATATCAGCTCCGTTAACTTCTGGGGTCCTGGGGTTTAATCCCAAATAGGGCTAAGTGGAAAGCTAGTGTGCTATGTAGGGTGTACAATCCCTTGTTCCACACAGTGGCCTTGATTAGGGATTACAGAGGGGGTTGGAATTTAGCCTTGTGCTAGAAGCTAGTTAGCTTTGTAGCTTGACTGCAGCACATACGTGATTTAGAACGACTTACAAGTAATTATTAAGGAGACAGCAGGTTGTTTAAGATGACATGACATGACATGACAGATGTGTTCCTGCTGAAAGTGCTTCTGTGATGGGTTTTGAATGTGGGTTTTGGCAGGCAGCTGCTCTCTCCTCAGTATAGGAGACCATACAGACCTACTTTAACCCAAGCTACAAACCGACAGACAGCCCCAGAGGGTTAACCATTGTTAAAACACCTCGGATGCAGAGTGATACATACAGTTAAACGTCTCAGTGTCATTCCCATCCATTATTACCCTTATTGCTTCTCGCCCAATCAAATTAATCAGTCTGAAAAAACTTTTGGATAATTTTGTGCCATTTCCTCACAAAAAAACTTTCTAATTTATCTGCATACTATTAAAGCTTGGTTTCCTTTGTTCTTGTAGCTCATGACTCTAGTTACTTCAGTGTTTGACCCCTGCCTGTTTTCTTGCATACTCCTGTGATGACCCCGAGATTTAACCAGTGCTCTGGACCATGAAGGTTATGTTGAAGCGTGCTCTGGACCATGAAGAGTTGCTGTTGAGGAAACATGTGCAGATACCGTTAGAAGAACATTTCTCCCAGATCTGTGTCCTTGGTACTAAGATAGTGCTTCGCTGCAGGAGGGCTTTTTCTTCAAACTTCAGTGATGCCTGCGCAGATGGACAGTAGGTGTAGAGCTCATGATGAGACGTCTGACTTTCTCTCACTCTCTAATATCACTCAATTTTCTCTTCCTCTTCACGCCTTCCATCTTTTAACGTTCTGCTGCGCACCTATCACTCTCTTTGAGCCATTTATCAAAAGGGTCTTCCTGTAATAAGTTCAATTAGGTGTGAAGGCCTCGTCTCTCACTCCTGTTCACCTCTCACTGGACGTCTGACTGAACGGAGGCATGGATGAGTGAAGAGAGTGTAAGACAAGGTTGGGCAAGTACAGAGCTTAAGTTTCCATTTTTCTCCACTGAGATCTCAGTACTTTATCTTGAGGATGCTTTTTTTGTTGTTGGCATGGTTTTTATGCTGACTCAATTCAGCTCAATCCATCAGCATGTGCATGTGTGTGTGTGTGTGTGTGTGTGTGTGTGTGTGTGTGTGTGTGTGTGTGTGTGTGTGTGGTGCCATCAATCGCCAAGCATTACGTGGCTGACACAATGGTTCTCGAACATCAGGATAGCTCAGCAGGTAAATATGAGGCCTGTCAACTAACACAAGTAAACAAGCACAACAAAGAGGGATTGCACACAGCGGAAAGAGAGAATACAAGACATCAAATATCACACCATCCATCAATTTAGCTTCTCTCTCTCTCTCTCTCTCTCTCTCTCCCTTTTCCTTTCTCTGTGCCTCTGTGCAAACCAATTAAATCCTAAACTGAGGTGACTCCAGAACTTCAGACATACAGACAGTGACCATGGCAGCTACAGAGGGTTCAAAGACTCCAAAACAGGAGGAATTTGTCAGGGAATATCAGCTGTTGAAAAAAACCTCGCCATGTCTGATGTCTGAAATCAGCTCCTTTAGTTCTGCACTATTGCTTTTCGGTTGAGTTAACGATTAAATGTCTGTTTATTTTCACTCCAAAGTGGTGTACAGCAATAGGGTGTTTTATTAATGCAGTTAAAACTGATACGCCACAGCATCCAACACATTACAATGCACTTTACCTCAAACTATATGTCCAGTATAGCTTGTACTAAGGCTACGCTTCTAATGAAAAAAAAAAGGAAATGAGTCGGTGCAATATCTGTGAAAAATAAATCTGTGCACCATATTTCACCATTTAAAAAATCTCTTTTTACTCATTTTTGACAACAAAAAAAAAATCTAAACCACATACTAAACATATTCTGATCTCAAGAGATCTTCCTCCAGCTCAATGCTAAACTTCACACATTTATTCCATCCTCTGGACACCATTTAAAAAAAAAACTACAGTAAAACTGCCAGGGCTGTCAGATACAATAGTGGTTAACATCTAATGGCTAAGCTGGATGTCTTCAGCTTTTAAGGAGGATTAGGTTAGCTGTTAGCAGTTAGCATAGTGATCTTTGGCTCAAGGTTAACCGAGCCCTTCTTTAGTTTTTAGTTGTGTTTTAACTTTTTTTATTATTCCTAAATATTGATAATGTCATCATAAATGAACACTCGTACGCATATTTATCTTCTTATTTTGTTCATCATAAATGAGAAAAGCCTGAATGGGTTAGAAATGTTTAATTGTTCAATGGAAACGTGTTCTGGTTGGCAAGGAAAATGCTCTTACGGAAACGGGTGATTGGACAATTGGGGGCGGGGGGGGGGGGAGTGATTAGGGAAGGGTAGTTCATTTAACACTACAGATACTGAAACAGTACCTTAGTAGAAGAATTCTGAGCTGTGTTTCAGCTCGAACATTAACACACACACACATTTTGGAGAGCTCTAAGCCTCATATTAACTTAAAAAAGGGTTGTAATATGTGACCAGTTGAAATGAGCACTGAGAACACATAGAGTGGAAGCTCGTTTCTGTCAACAGAGCTTTCCATGGATAGAACATGCCCAGGAGATTGTTCTGCTGTTATCATTTTCGTCTCTGTCTACAAGTCAAAATGAATCTGGATCATGCCTGCAAACCCCATGAGAAAAATGCTCTCATGTCATACATGTCAGTAAAGATGGAAACATTGGCAGGTATAGGATGTATTAAATAAAGATGATGTGAACAAGTCTGAAACAGTATCCAGTATCAAAAACATGCAGGAGATCAGGCGATTTGCAGACAACAACGTACACCACTTTCTTTAAAGAGCTTCTGAATTATACTTAGGTATCTTAAAACTTAAATCATTCATTAGCTACAATGAAACTAATAGGACTCATATGGAAGAAAGATGGTTGACGGTTTTACAAAAACAAAATAATGAGACAAGATGAAAAACCAGAATAACAACACAAAAAAACAAGACAGTATGTGGTAAGAGTCAATCACACAAGGGGGATCTACGCTGTGTATACATTTAATATAAGGAGGAACTCAAGATACAGGTGGACAATCATGACCCACTCAGGGAGCAACCAGTGATTACACAGAGTAGCAGACGAGATATGACTTAAAACAGAAATTAATGTGTCTATTAACTGTCGCGTGTGTCAGCACAGGGGGGGAAATACGCAACCTGCACCCCTGAAAGCATCCTGTCGAAGGAACCCATGCTGCCACATTTACATATTAAGAATGTATAAAATAATATATATTTATAAGAACAACAAAAATAAGTGCTGGAGAAATTCCTTGTGGAGCAGGTGGGACCGTCTCGCATTAATGAAAGTGAGATTGTAGGATTGACTGTTGAATTTACACGAAGTATTATCAAACAAAATACATTGTGCTGCCCCTGTTATTTTCTGACTAGTCGACACCCCAGAGCGGCTCCTAGTGAACATATTAGCCAGCAGTTCTATACAACCCTTACCATGGCGCCTCTTCAATTAGCTTTGTGGTGGTTGTTCGGCAACACAAACAGACTTCCTTGTGTTGTAGTGTATAATTTTACATCTGAATCGTTACACTTGGATAGGCATGACTGCAGTACCAACCAGTGTTCAACATCCCCAGGGTAATTATGGAGAATAAAGCTAAAGCGCTTGAGTTCTGACACGACTGAGGACAGGAGCGATAGCTTTGATCTACATCTCTCATCTTATGATAGATTAATTATGAGCCACTAATAAAACTCCAACAGGAGAGAGGAGGAGACGTGTATGACTACCAGAACATGAGGTTTCGGTTTCCTGCAAAACTTCTTCTTCTTCCAAAGTTCAGTAATCTAAGGTTATCCCTGTATTGCATGCGCGTGAGATAAACTTTTGATATTTCAGTTTTTTCAGTTTTACTAGTACCATAAAAAACAAGAGTTTTGCAATAGGTCCTCTTGTTTGGTTGTTGTTGTTGTTGTTGTTGTTGTTGTTGTTGTTGTTGTTGTTGTTGTTTTTTGTTTATTCAGCCGCCACCTCTCTCCTCATTGGTCCTTTTTAATTTCTACATTTGTGCTGTTGTTTTCCCATTATTGTCATAGGCTGCACAGTGGCGTAGTGGTTAGCATTGCGGTTTGGCACCTGTGGGTCCCCCTGTGGATAGATAATTTCTATAAACAAAGAATAGCACAGAATAAATGAATAAACATAGAATAAGTGAATGAATGAATGAATGAATGAATGAATGAATAGATTGTCATAGTAGGCAGCATGGTGGCTTAGTGGTTAGCACTGTGGTTTCAATCTTCCAGGGTCCAGGAGTTTTCATGTTCTCCCCACACTTAATGGGTTTCCTCGGGGTTCACCAATTTTCTCTCACATTCCAATGACATGCAAATTAGGCTAATGGCATTCCCAAATTGCCAGTAGTGTGTGTGTGTGTGTGTGTGTGTGTGTGTGTGTGTGTGTGTGTGTGTGTGTGTGTGTGTGTGTGTGTGTGTGTGTGTGTGTGTACATGCCCTGCAGTGGATTGGCAGCCTGTGCATGGTGTACCCTGACTTGTGCCCAAAGTCTCCAGGGATAGGTTCCAGATCCCCACAACCCTGTACAGAATAAGCAGCATAGAAGATAGATCAGTGAGGATTGTCATAGTTGGCACAGAATGTGAAAAGTTTTTGTTGTTGTTGTTTTTATTTACACATGTGCTAACACAAGAAATCATTTCTGCAACTCCTATAATAATGGCATAAAAGTTGTGTTTTAAAACATTACAAATGTTAAATTGTTGACTTGTGAAAAGTTAAGACTTCTAAGCTTTCCGAACAGATTATCTACTTCAAAAATGATAAAGGGGAATATGAGAAACTTTTTGCAGTGGGAATGGATTAAATGGGTTAAACTGTGTCTAGTACAGTAGGTAGGATTAATCAAATTTCGTGTAGGACTGGGTTGAATATTTTAAACTTTCTGTAAACGCTGGAAAGCTTGACTGAACTTTCCGTGGGTTGTGAAGGGGCTCAATCAAATTTATGTAGGAATGGGAAGTAGTGGACAAACATTTTGGAAGAGGAGGAAAGATTGACCAAACTTTATGTAGGGGTGGATGGGATTGATCAAACCTTGGATTGGTCAGGACTGGATTGGTCAGGAGTGTCTGTAGGATTGGCCGAGCAACTGTTTAATGAAGTCAGAGAAATTGGTGCGATTTTCTAGGAGTGGGTAGGATCACTCAAATCTATCTCTAGGACTGGGTGATATTTTTATCTTTAGAAGAGAGTAGGACCTGTCAGCAATGACTCTGGGAGTGAGCAGGATGCTCAAAAGTGCCCAGTGGAGTCAGGGATTGTCCGCTGTTTCTGTAGCAGTGGATGAGCCTGATCAGTGGAGTCTGTTATAGTCAAGAGAGTCTGCATGAGTGGGTGGGATTTGTCATTTTTTTCTGTGGGAGTGGGTGGGATTGGTCAGTAGAGTTTGGGGAGTGGGTGGAACCGGTCAGTAGAATCTGTGGGAATGGGTGGAATTGGTCATTTTTTTTCTGAGGGAGTGGTTGAGATGGGTCAATATTGTCTCTGAGAGTGAATTGTCATTATTAGTCAATAGTTTCTATATTAGTGGAAAGTGTCTCTGGGGTTGGATGGGATTGGACCAGGGTGTCCATGGAAGTCAGTGGGATTGGACAAATATTCCGTACTGTTAGGTGGGATTGGTCATGAATGTCTGAGTGGAGCAGATGTCTGGCCTAAAGTTTCTGTAAGAATGGGCATGATGGGGAAACAGATGTACAACCAAACAGTATACAGTAATATTACTATTCATGTTAGTAACATGTTTTTAACAGAGTATTTGCTGTAATTGTTTAGAAATATAGCTAGAAAAACAGCAGGAATCTAACTGAGTTTGTTGGCAGGGACTAAAGAGAACAGCAGGAGGAACAACGCGTTGTGTCCCCATTACACTGCTCTGATAAAAGAACATGCAGCACACACAGACCAAAACTGATCAGCCTCCACACACTGCCTCCTGGCAAAGGGAGAGATGCACACAGAGAGAAAACTAATTGACTTATGTCTAATGACAGCCAAGTATTAGAACCATTATCATCTGCTGCAGGAAATTAATTCTCAAAACAGCCAAGCTGATAGTCCAACAGCTCAATGGGAACGATCTGTCAGGCGTCTCTCAGGCGTTCCTCGTCCTTTCCCTATTGGTGTTGTAGATAATTATACACTTTCCCCAACTAATGCTCACTTAAAGGCTGCTAATATGTACCTAAGTCATGCTGTATACATTTTGTCGATGACCTTACTTAAGGTTAGGTAGACCTCGCTAAACATAAAACTGCCGAATATCACAGCTTAGATAATAATTAGAAATTATTTTACATTATACAGTAGGAAAGCATCTGAAACGAGATCAGATATCAACAAAACAAACGTTGAGACTGAGCGCATTTCTTACTTACAGTAACAGTTGATGCTTGCAGGACAAAAACAAGCTTATTCACGTGCTCGTTTATCCTGGTCTGGGGTATGGTGGGATAAATGGTTAATTTGATTCGATTTTGACAAATATTTTGGATTTTTCAGAAAATATATTCTGAGGTGCAACCAGTGGTAGGAAACAGGATTGGGCAGATTTTCCAAAGGTTTGGGTAAACTTGTGTTAGGCGTCTTCTTTTTCTTCTTTCTTTTTTTTTTTTTTTTTTCTTTTTTTTTTTTTTCAAACAAGCAGATTTGTGGGTGTAATTTTCTGCAGGAGCAGGTAATATTGATTAGAGAATTACCCATACTTTCTGCAGGAACAGACAGGATTGGACAGGCTGTCTGTAAGAGAGGCTGGGATTGGTCAAGAGTTTCTACAGCAGTGGGTGGGATTGATCAGAACTGCTTCAAAAGAACCTGAAATTAGAAAACGGTGTTTCTAAGGGAAAAAGAAAACAAACTTCATAAAAGGACTACCAGGGGAAACATGTAACAAGTCGTCGATTATATAATAACATTTATTATACTGATTTTAATAAAAGTTATAATTTTTTAAAATGTCTTACTTATTATTTAATCAAGTTGTTTCAATATCATCCTGATCTAATGAGACACAGGAAGCTCATCAAGTCCAGGCAGAGTACAGTATACAGACGCCCAGGTTTGATTTTATTTTGCATAT
Organism: Clarias macrocephalus; assembly: GCA_011419295.1. Taxonomy (NCBI): domain Eukaryota; kingdom Metazoa; phylum Chordata; class Actinopteri; order Siluriformes; family Clariidae; genus Clarias; species Clarias macrocephalus. The sequence continues at coordinate 70,592 of JAAGKR010003674.1, forward strand.
TTCTTCATCTGATGAACATTTAACTCTGTTCAGAACAATGCTTGATTAATACATCACTTAATTTCAGATGCCAGAGTGACAGACATCAGCACTTCAGGAACAAGCAAACAAGAATGAGATTTATACACACATCAGTAACCAAAGAAATACCTGGACACAAATCAGACTTGTCTTATCTATGCATATCTATACACACACACACACACACACACACACACACACACACACACACACACACACACACACACACACACACAGTACCACTGACTAGAGAATTCATGCAGAAATAGAAGGAAAAAAACTAAAATGGCTTTTTTCAACTGTGAAATTAGAAAACTGACTGATTAATGGACAGCACCCCCTAACACCATCTCTGTCTCTCTCTCTCTGTCTCTGTCTCTCTCTGTCTCTCTCTCTCTCTCTCTCTCTCTCTCTCTCTCTCTCTCTCTCTCTCTCTCTCTGTCTCTGTCTCTCTCTGTCTCTCTCTCTCTCTCTCTCTCTCTGTCTCTCTCTCTGTCTCTCTCTCTCTCTCTCCCTCTCTCTCTCTCTCTGTCTCTGTCTCTCTCTCCCTCTCTCTCTCTCTCTGTCTCTCTCTCTCTTTCTCTCTCTGTCTCT